>SZWC01003510.1:26813-51713 GCA_023375785.1 Penium margaritaceum
GGCTGGGGGTGGGGATAGCGGGAGCGAAGCAAAAGAATATGAACAAAATTTGTGGGATTCTTCGATCGGACGGGGAACTCTGATGGTCGCTTTCTCAAACTCCTGAGGAAGTCAATTGGTGCGCATTCTAAATCTAAGAATCCTAACATAGGTCATATTCATGATCATGGCACATAGAACGTACAAAAAATTGCTTTATGAATTTAATAGCCAGTAAAAATATCAAAGCATGTTTGAGGATTGCATAAGGTTTTGCACAAATCTCCTTCTAATTACCATTGTCCATTTTTTAGGAACCACTTGAAGTAAATTGCCTGCAAATCTCTCATGTATAGTTTAATGTGGTGTACACTGTCTAAGAAGGGAATGGATTTGGGATTATTGGTCCTAGATGGATTGTTTTTTATTCCAAAATTAAATTATGAAGGGATTATTTGCGTGAATGTATTAAAAATTTGATTTCTACTATGGAAAGAAAAGAAAATTCCTGGAAATGATAGTCACGTTGATATGCTTTTGTATGAATTGTGGATGGATCTACTAATGCTTGTATGTTTTGGAAGGTTCTTGTCACCTTCCATAGTATAGGATTTGAGTGCATGGAAATTACTTAGAAGATTCTCATGTATGGCTAAGTGTGGTGTGCACTGTTTAAGGAGTGTATGAATTTGGGGTGATTGGTTCTAAATGTACCTAAGGTTCCGACTGCGGCTGATGATGATCAGGACATTCTGGTTTTTAGTCAGTGGCCTCATCTGTTCCCTCTCGCACACCTGATTCCCTGCCAGTGTCAGTCCACTGTGGAAAACAAGCTCCCGTACCAATGTCGGTCCCCTCAAACATACCTGCTCCCGTACCATTGTGTGTCCCCTCTTCCATACCTGCTACCGTGCTAGTGTTGGTCCTCTCTTGCACACCTGCTCCCATGCCAGTGTCAGTCCCCTCTGGCACACCTAATCTTGTGCCTGTGCTGGTCACCACAGGCACACCCACTTCGATGCCTATGCTAGTTTGCTCTGGCACACATTTTCTTGTGCCAGTGGCAGTATCACCACTCACACCAGGTCCTCTGCCTGCACCTTCAATCCCCGCATATAAGCGTGCACCTTTCCATGATCGGCCTATATCTTCTCTCTTTCCTTGCAAGCCTATAGAAAATATGGCTATGGACCAGCCGCTTTTTGCACAGCCAGAGGTGAGCACCTCAGCTTTTGGCTACCCGCGTGAGCCTGGTGCCTGTCTTTGACCACTTGCCTCCAGGAATCAACGGACAGCCGACTCGAAACCTAGACATCCTAGTCGCAATGTTCAAAGTGGTTGTGAACCGAGGGGCGCTCGGCATGACAATCACACACCGAGCCCTTAGAATAAACCTCCCACCCTCAAACCCTTGGTGTGTGGGTCAACCCTTGAGATGCCGTACAACCCTCTCCTAGCAACAAGACCGATGCTAGTGATAAAGGTTCCCGTCGTGCGACTCTCCCGACGGCAGTTGCACCAAGGTGCATTGCGGAAGACTTGTAGGATCAAATGGACATTTGCAAGGCAATGGTTGGAATACAAGGAGATTTAGGAAGGGAATGAATCCTTAGACTTGATAGATCAGTTCAGGAAATGTACAAAGTCACTGGGTAAGATTGGCATGCCCAGAACAATCCCTAGGCTTCCTTATGTACCGGCCCCTATGAGTCGGCCGAGAGCCCCTCGGTGTTCCGAAGCCCTCGAGGTACAATCATGCAGATAACACATGCACCATGTAATACGCATTGCAAGATTTACAACACACCAAATAACACCTCAATCCATAGAGAAACCGTTGAGTTATGGCTGTTTGAGTGCTCCATGTGTGACTACTGCTGGCAGCACAGTCAACGGGGGTCACAGCCGCCCGAAGTGCCCTTGCCTACGAATGCAGCTCCAGCCACCATCTTGAAGTACCCATGGACCCCAATGAACCTTGCCTCATTGGCTAAGCGTCCATCCAAGGGCACTTTGGCTGTAGTGGGTGTGAAAGTTGCTCCATCGTGCTCGGGGTCAAACCGGTACGTCTCTTGTTTTCTGGAGGTGTGCATCTCACCTTTGCACAGTTGTCTCTTTCTTGCCCCTATACTGAATGACCCGGTTCTTGGATTGATTTTGCACGGTTTTTCAAAACATGCAATATTTTACATAGAATAAAATATAAGCATCAAAACATGCACTTGATATTAGCATGATGACGTAATCACCACCTCAACCAGCAGCTCCCATAACATCACCTCCCCCTCTAACGAAGTACCGTCCCGATGCGCTCCCGGTACGCTTGGAGGACTGTATTAACGGCACCATCCCTATGGATTTCAGATTTTCAGATCCAAAAGTTATGCTCAGTTATGCTCAGGCCCATAGCCAAGCCATTCTACCAGGTACTGCCACCTGTTGCCGTGCCAACGGTGCCCGAGAACCTTCTCCACCACATACTCCTCCTGACCCTTCACCAAGATCAGTGGAGGAGGATCCTTTCCCCGTTCCACGAATTGCACATTTAGCTCCTTGTAGGTCTCGAGGAGAGAAGCATGGAACACGGGATGAATCCCGTAGTGGTCCGGCAGTTTCAACTCACAGCTCACCGTAGACCACTTTTCCTTGACCGGAAAAGGACCCACCCACTGAGGCTTGAGCCCATCGTTGCCCACCTCCGCCAGATGCAGGTTCCGCGACCTCAGCAGTACCTTTTGTCCCACCAAGAACTCCTTGGCTGTCCGGTGCTTGTCTGCTTGCCGCTTCATATGATGTTGCGCCTTGTGAAGCGCATGTCATACACCCCATTACACCTGCGTAAAGTCACTTCTAAATTGTTGCACCACAGGTAGGTCGGATCCCATCGCCATGTCCGAGGGATATGTAGGTTATACCCCATACACCACCTCAAAGGGAGACCTTCCCGTCAAAGCATGCACTGCTGAGTTGTAGGTAAACTCAACCACCGGGAGATTGCATTCCCATCCCTCACCATCTTTCTCCAAGATCCCCTGTAATAGCTGCTTCATGGTCTTGTTGGTTCTCTCACTTTGGCCATTTGCTTGGGGATGGTAGGCCGATGAAAGAACCACACGGGCGCCTAGATTCCTGAAGATTTCCTCCCAAATCCGGGAGGTGAAGTGCAGGTCGCGGTCAGAGACCATGCACTTTGGCATCCCGTGAAGTTTGATGGCATGCTACAAGAGCCGTCTCTGCTCTCGTGACCTTCTCCCCACATGGAATGGAGTGCGCCGTCTTGTTGAACCGTTCCACCACCACCAGCACCATGGTTTTGCTTGTTGCGCCCCGTGGAAGACCTCCCCATAAAGTCAAGTGAGATGTCCGTCAACAGGCTCTCTGGAACCTAGAGTGGATGCAACTCTCCTGGCGCACGTGCACTCTGTGACTTAATCCGTTGACATGTGTCACAGCTGCTAACGTACTCCTTGCAATCAACTCCCATCGTCATCCACCTATATTGGCTCGCAAGTGTCTTGAAGATCTTGTTATGGCATAAATGACCATAGTAGTGTGAGTTGTGTGCCTCCTACAACAGTGCTTGTCGTAACGATGCACTCCGCGGCACCACAATCTGATTCCCCTTCTCACGCCGCCAATACTGGCCACCTCACTTGCACCTCTTCACCGTACCCCCGACAAAGTTTTGGTCCTCTACATACCCATGGGAAAACAGGTTGCGAAGGATTGGAGATCCCGCCAGCACCATGATAGCATACACGCCCTGGTCTGGGCGACTCAGAAGCAGGTCCAACCAAGCGGGTACCATCGATTTGTAAAGGAGTATGCTCAAGTGTTAGTGCCTCTCTCCGATCTCACTAAAATAACCATTGAGTGGAATTGAGGTGAAAATGATCAAGAAACGTTGAATTCTTTAAAAAACACATTGACCTTGGTGACAGTATTACTATTGGCGGATCCAATGGTGGACAACATCATGGCCACTGAAGCAGCCGATTGAGCCATTGGAGTGGTTCTTCTCCAAGACAGCGATGATGGAGAACAATCGGGCATGTACATGTCAAGAACATTTCGCGGGCCAAAGCTCAACAACACAGTGTACAAGAAAGAAATACTTGCAGTCGTATACGTGTTACAAACATACTCATGCTACTTGGAATGCTGACGAGGTGTCATCCGCACCGACCGCCACGTGCTAAGATATCTCAAAACGCAGCCAAATCTGAGCTGCCGACAAACTTGATAGATGGAGTTCCTTGAGTCCAACTTTGAGTACGACATTAAGTAGTGGCATAATAAAACTATTCTGGCGGATGCTATGAGTTAGTGACCGAATGTAATGGCCAAGATCAACATGTTTCTCATTGAATGAGACCCGTACCTCACAAAGATGTTTGCGAAGGGTTATGAGGAGTTCAATGGGTACGACAGGACAAAGTGTTGGTTCGATGACCCCTACAGGTGACGATGGTTCACTTGCCGAGTTGTTGTACCACCAAAGAAGGAGCTCCAAAGAATGCTATTTGAGTAATACCACAACATTGGTCCAAGTGGACATATCAGTGATGAAAGGATGCTCAAGAAGTTAGCAAAATACTACTGGTGGGAAAAGATGCAGACCTATGTGTCAACCTTTTGCAAATCATGCGATATTTTTAGAGACAAAAATGCAGTCGCACAAGGCCAACCGATCTTCTCAAGCCCTTTCATTTTCCGGCGTAACCGTGGGGCGACATCGCCATGGAATTTTGGATGGGATTGCTCACCATCCTTGTCGTGGTGGATGGGTTTTCCACAATGTCACCCTTCATTCCAACGATGACCATCGTCACCATAGAAAGAACAATGTGGTTTCTAAACCTAATCAAACGTCCGCAAGGCGTGCCACATATCATCATGAACAACAGAGAAAACCACTTCACTGGTTGTTTTAAGCGCAAACTGATGATGCGTTACGATAGTCGCATCCAGCCATCAATGGCGTAAGTGGTATACGGAAAACTTCCCACCACATCAGTTGGATTGCAATGCCAAAGCAACATCTCCATGGCTGACATTTACCGCAGGGACTTCTCAAGCATTCGGGAGGAAACACGACAGATCCTCACGAAGATACAAGCAGTTCTGAAGTAAACGGTCAACCGACATTACAACGATGACATGTTAAGCAATGGGAATCTCGTCCTCTGTAGCTCGGTGAAAATCAAACTTCAAGGACAGGATTTTTTTAAGGTCAAACTCTCACCGTGAGAGACTGTGAGCTATCTCCATATAGATACGTCGCAGCTCCACCTCCTATACAAGGGGACGGGAATACAAAATAAGTGATTGATGACAGCCTCGCACATAGACGCAGTGGGAAAACAATTGTAACAGCCGTGGGGAGTTTTTCAAATAAGTGTGGAGCCCAAAATTAGGCCCACATAATAGTCATCCGAAGAGGCCGAGTGACTAGCCGCCTCAGCCATTTTGGCTGAGACGCGTCACGGCAAAATGGACACGGTCGTCAATGGGCATATTTGTAAACATGCAACCTAAACCACCTATCATTCCACATGGCACAGCCACGTGGAAATATGACCCTAGTGACCAACTAAAGTGGAGGAGGAGTGACGCAATGGATCTTCCATCGCAGCACTCCTCTCGCCTGAAATCCACATGAATTGTATTTTCCGGGCCAGGCTTGATTCAGGATCTAGCTCGTAGATTATTATTCATGGCCGAGGACACCCTGAGATACTAGCCTCGAGTCCTCAAAAGACACCATAAATATTTGTGGACCATTTTCAATGCTGAAAATGGTCCGTACGCAACATTCCCCCCCCTTTACTCGTAACCGTCCCAATTTGTCTTTGCTCACGGAGGTTTGATCATCGAGTACCTCAAGATATAAATCATGCAACAAAAGCATGCATAAGAGCACAGTTGTGAACTTGTGTCATCCGCAACACTATAGTATCACGTTCACACACAATCAACTGTGCACGTCCATGGTTTTTACAAGTGTAATCATTTGTGTAAAACATTCCGTGTTGATCGCATATTTCCATGACTCTTACCAAGATGAAACACGTACAATCCTTGTACGTTCTTCACAAGTGTTGGTGAGTCTTCACCAAGGACTCATTGCAGGTGTATATCAGTGGCATGGTCAATGCCTTTTGCGATGTACATTGTTAACAATGTCTTGCCAGTTTGGACGAGGGTACATAGAATGAATTTTTCATATTCCGTGTGGTACGTGTTCAACAAGCTGTTGTGGTGACGCCTCCTCCCCCTTTGCAAGGAGCGTCCCAGCAACCAATTTACCAGCCGTCCCTGTAAAAACTGTACATGTCTACACAGTACTTCCCATGTCGTTCGGGCAAGATCTTTTCGAAGGGTTTGTTGTCGAGGTGGTACATCCCTGCAACATTGTTAATACGTGCAATCTAAGATCCGGCTATCACTCCTCTTGGTTTGCTATCACATGTTTAAGATCACGCATAGGTCTAACACACCCCTTTCAACACCCGTGGATTGGTTGGCTGAACTCAACCAAGCTCCACCAGTCCCATGCAACTTGCATGCTGGCTTTATCTTAGGGTTGAGAGGCACCAAGGTCCTAAGACATGGTTGCTGAGCATACTTGTTTTTCCTTTCAAAGATTACCCTCATCTTTGAAGGAGGCAACCTTGGTTGACTGGCACGTGCAATTGTCGTCAATGTCTATCATCAAACACGACAACGCTCCGACCTAGATGCTCTTGGTTTCAACCATCATCCCCTCAATACTATCTGAAATGGATACCATAGGTTGCCGCTCACGTCCCTTTCATAAGCACATTGCTTATCACTAGGTTAGTTGAGATAACCGATCTCAATGACCATGGATTCTATTTACAAACAATGTGTTCATTGTATAGTATTCACCAGACGGGTAAACCATGATCACAATCATTACGGTACAAATTGGAATAACACCTTTCATGTGTCAATTCCATGTGATTGTGATCCAATACTTTGTAAACACATCCGGTGATCCTCGAAAAACCGGTTCCAAAATCCTTCTGTGCTAATGTCATGGTGTCCTAAGGTTCCATTCGGGAACCTTTCAACGGATTGTGTTTGCCAAGTCACAAAAATTCATGTTGCTTCAACGTCTTCTGTTGTGTACATTCGATACTTTCATTCAAAAGATGGATTTTCCATATGCCTCACCCGAGGCACTCGTGGAGGGGATCACCCTCATCAAAGACATCCAGCAAACAACCACCATTGTGAATACCACTATAGCGACATCCAAAAATATACTGTACATGCATTTGGAAAGTACTTTAATTGAACCATCCCCAACATCGAGGGACTTAAGTCGCTTTACTATGAACTTCCGGGTCATTCAAACATGGTTCGACTACACCGTAGTCACTATAATTGTCCTCGGGGATTGACTTTGTTCCAATAAACTGGATATTGGCTTTATATTCTACATCAATGTTGCATACACGATACTATACCATATCTTTGGTATGATTGGAAGCCATCTGTATGATAGTTGAAGAGTGTGACGTACACGACTAGTATACCATGTCACAATGCAATCAACTTTCAGGCTCTTCTTAAAATATATAAAGAAATCCATGAGAAATATTGTTTCTCAAGGCCCATCTTGAAGATTCCTTTCACATCAACATTCAGCTGCGACACACGGGTCATTAGGGTGTTTCAATGTTGATTATGACTTGTTATGTGGTCGGAATGACCACCAAGATGTAGGTACTAACACACCATTAGCATAAAGCTATCCACTTATTGATCATCTCCATGTTCACAAGCTTTGGATGCCCAAACCTAGACCAAGATGTGATCCCAACTATGTCGAAGTTGGTTTGTAGAAAGGATAAATTTGTGACAGCTGCCTAGTTCGACCCCCCTCTTGACGCGGACTGCCTGCCATTGGAAGTCATACGTGGATGATGCCGTAGCAGTTCCTTGATGATCGGAGGGGCCTGTCTTGGAAGCGCTCTCCAATGAGATGCACGTATGAGGGGGAAAAATGGTCACGTTGGCAGCGTCACCTTTAAGCGTGGGGCAAAAGTGAGCAAAACCGATGGATGGAATAATAGATCTTTTTCTCGGTTTTTGACACATCTCCCCACCGGTGAGATGTGTCCAAAAAGTACCCGAAGAAAATACGACAATGAATCGAGAACGTAGCACACGCATCAGGAGCCAATGAGCTCGGATGCATATTCCGGACGATCCGTGCGTTTTATGTTTCTTGCCATCAAGTTATTTATGGGCAATGTTTGTTGATGCATGTGAATTGGAGCTAAGTCGATTCAAAATTTTGGCAAACCTGCAGTTTAAACAACAAAGGTCGCCATCGAATAGCATCTCAGGTAATCTGGCCGTTAGATCGGTAGTTGCGACAATGGATATGGACGGTAGCGGGTCCTCATAGGTATACGGCTCGGTAAGAGGCATAAGCAAGACATGATAATCCAAATTAGACATTTTCCATAAGCCAGTCAGCAAAACAGGCACCTACCTTCGTCACGGTTTGGACTCATAACTTTGCGTCCACGCGGGGCACAAACAGCGTAGCTGGGATAAAGTTACTCTTGTAAAAACTATGAGATCGTCATGCTACATTCGTACTCCATTAGAAGAAAAAGAGTGTCTCTCGTTTTCCTTGAAATATAATTGTCACAGAACTGTGGGTGAACACATGTCACCAATATCGGTTCACGCACTTTTGTATATCAATGTCCATGACATGTTCACTCATCGAGTGATGATAGACTGAAGGAATCACATTAAAAAAAATTCACATTTGACATTCAGTGGATCTCGTCATACGCAAGAGAGTGACTCTTTCAGCCTTCAACCACTGCACTACGGCATCTTAAACCGTTGAGGACCCATAGAAGAGTCTCCGCCCCTCTCTGGCGCATTTACAACCCTTGTTAAAAACTATATTTGTCTTTTGAAGAAGGTTTTTGGTACACTCACATTCCCTTTTATCGTCGGTACCAGTCGGGTACCCGGATTTGTATGCATTACTTACCAAGTGATATGATGTCAATGGTTTCAACATTGATTATTAATTCGAGGATGTCGTTCTTGACACGTTCAATCACGGACCGATGTTTGCATTGGCCATGACTAGTGATGTACAGAACCTCCGAAAGGCATGATGCATCTAGTGTACAAAATGTACATGTAGCATGGTGTCAGTTCTCGAGGATTAAAGTTGATGTGCCAACACACCAGGTCTGATCAACATCTCATGACATAGTCATGACACAGGCAAAGTCAAGCAATGATCGTATTTGCCTTAATACATTGTAGTGCATTGGGACGTGCGACTGTTGTAGCACACGTCATGCACCCACCAAACAACTTGTTTGGTGAAATGGTGTCGCCATTTTTATTCAAAATATTAGTGATATTTTCAGCTTGTTCAAATGTCACAAAACCGTTGTGATCATTCGTCCGTTGAACTTATCCATAACTGGACTTTGTGGTCAATGCACTAGTAGTTAGTGGAAAAGGTCTTTGTGCACGCACACAATTTTCACGCATGTCTTATGTCCAATTTTATGTGGCTGAAGTACAATGGTATGGATTGCATACCATGATCCATTGAAAAGTGGGTTGTCTATGGCACTTGGTCATGTGTGCAGACCTCTTGTGGTCATGCAAGCCGTGCCTATTTTGGAACGGGTGCTCAAGTGACTGGGCTTTGATAGCATGTTCCATCTATGGATACGGAGGAGTTCATCCACCTTTAGAATGGTCCAAATTTGAGGAAATCGTCCTCGTCACCCATGTGATTCATCTGTTATTCGGTGCGGACTTCCTTTGGAAGTACCTTTCCAAAATGTTATCTACAGAGCGAAGTTTCTAGCTTCCAATGGTCGTCACTGTCGGCGACGATCGAGATTGTTGTGTTTTTGTCACACCATTTAGGCATCGATCTGATCACCACAGCCGTCCGTGATTGTTTCCGAAGATTCCTGTCGATTCTCTATTGGAATAATCTGACAATATGATCATGTATTGTAAAATTAACACTAGCATAGCTGGTCCAACCGGAACTCTTGGTAGTAGTGTGTTGAACACGCGTATAAGTGGCACATTCAGCACCCATAAAACAAGTCCAACCCATAGCTTTTGTCAATCGTGTAAGCAATGCTCATAATAACTGTGCATTTGGCACTCATGTCTTCATTCCAACTGAAGCACTCATCGGCCATGCATTCAATATCACAATTATTGTGCGTTAGGCACTCCCGTGAATGCTACGATTGCATTTTCCATGCTGGTCAGACTCTAGGTGCAACCGGAACTTGTCAATCGACCATCTTGTGTGCGTTTCTACCATCGTGTGTGTTGAGTGTGATCGGCACTCACATTCTTTTTTGGTCAAAATCCACTTACATGTGGCTTACCCAACATCCTTGCTTCAATCGACACCCTCGTGGATAAGGAATCGGCATTCATTTTGGTCATATATTGGTAGACCATGAGCAGTGCATTTGGCACTAGCATCACGGATGCTTTCAGCGTTCGTGATTAAGATGCAACTGGCACACTTTCAGTCGTGTGTTTGGCACAGACAAAAATTCAACAACCAGCACTTGTGCTCTTGCCCGTAGTTCAGTCGCCACTTATGTCGACGGTGTGAGAACGCCCATGTAGCCTTGTAATTGACACTCATTTTGTACAATCTGTACATTTTGCATTGTTGCGGCCAGTAGATGAGTCATTGAGTGGTCACAGCATGTGCGGTGCCTTAATAATTTTCTTTGGAATTGGGAATGCGTCTCAATATACGTGATAATTGTGGGCTTAGAACCCGGTGTGTGCCGTAGTGGCTCTTTTGCGCAAACAAAATTTGTTTAGCACATGTACAACCCACACTGATCCATATTGTGTCTTTAAATAGTCAGCCCTTCCAGATTTTCTCACAAAGTTACCCAAACTTGGGGGTGAATCCAAAAGAATTCAGGCAGTGTTGGTGCTGAATTACTCACATTAAAGCTTTACCACGTGAATGCCGTTCACGACAAGGAAAACCGTCGGTTTTCTTCCTTTTGTGGTTTGGAACGGACAATAAAAAGAAAACCAGGACTCCCAATTTTTCTTCAAGAACTCAACCACAGCTTTTAGATATTTTGTGTTGAAACCCATGGTCAACTTCACCACACATTCGGATTCAGCCACAAAACTTGGGAACGATTAACATAGAATTCCTCAACGCAAGGATTGATGAGAAATGAATAAAATTTTGGCACGTTAAGTGCCTTCTTGTTTTATTTTCCATATGATGCTTGGAATCTCCCAAGCGCCACCTGGTGGTGTATCAGGAAATCTGTCAGTCTTCCCCGTTTTCCATGAACAGTAAAATATCTAAAAAAAAATTGAGACCTTACCAATTTCAAGGCTTAGGCTGAGCTACATGTCGCATTTTACGGCAGTCAAAACTGGCTTCAAGTACGGACGTTATCTCAATGTATGCCGGACCGCCTTGAGGCCCAGGCAAAGAAATAAAACCACCAAAGGTTTTTGCCCGCGATCTCTCGCGTTCCTGGCCACGTCCTTCTGACTGTGCCAGTCGTGCACGTAATGGAACTCGGCATGTATAAATATGTCACAAATCTTAGGACCGCAGAACAAGATGTACATGCTCTTTCCCACTTTGGCATCTGCGTTGTGGGGGAAGGGAAATTCCCCGGAAGCTACCCTTCCCTGTGGGGGGGGAGGTTGAGGGACCCTTTCTTCCCCTTGCCACCAGTCTACCGCCCTCCTTCCATCTCTAGCGTCGTCGATGCTCCAGAGGCGCGAGATGCGGGGGGGGGGGGGGGGGTTTAACCATTCCCCTCTCCCTCTCTGTTGTCGTCGGTGCCTCAGTGGCGAGGGAGGCGGGTGTCACTGCACCCTCTCCCTCTCTGGTACAACCGGCACCTCATAGGCGAGAGAGGGGATAACGTCACCCCCTTTCTCCCCTTTGGCACTGTCGGTACCAAAGGTGAGGGAGGCGGAAGCACCGCCCTCTCTCTCCAACTCCTCACACTATCGGTGCTTAAGGGGAGGGGAGGAAAGAGGGGTGATCTTCCCCTCTCCCTCAACACCACTAGCACTTGAGGGAGCATCATCCCCTCTCCCCCTCGAATGTCGTCGGCGCCTGAGAAGTGAGGGAGAGGGACTTGTCCCTCCCGCTAATCCTCTCTGGTGCAGTCAGCGCCTGACTGGTGAGGGAGGGGAGTGGGGTCCCACTCTCCCTCTCACGTTCTTGGTCAGTGCCTTGACCAACCCGTAAGTAGCCGCCGGTCGGGTGGCTTTCACTCATGGCCATCAGCCATTGTTGTTTCTTTTTTTGCACTCTCGACCAGGAAGTAAGCCCGACCATAGCTTATTGTCAATCGCATGGGCTTTGTTTGACGACGGGGGACCTTCAGCCATAGAGACAAAAAAAAAAAACCTCGTGCTAAATCACGATGGATGGACGGCTTCACTCGATAGCTCGATCCAACAGACAGCCGGGGTCAATTCCATAGATGATTTGCAGAAGCTGTCTCTGATTCCAATGTAACATTCGTGGGCTGTTTTGTGACTATGTGTGGAACCCAGAATTAGGCCCAAAGGATAATCGTCCAAGGAGGTTGAGTGACTTGCCACCTCAATCATTTTGGCTCAGACACGTCGCGGTGAAATGGACACGGTCATCATAGGGCATATTTGTAAATAAGCAACCTAAAAACCTTATCATTCCTTGGGCACAGCCACGTGGAAACAAGATCCAAGCGATCAACTAAAGTGGAGCAGGAGGGACGCGGTTGATCTTCCATTGTAGTACTCCTCTCGGCTTAAATCCACATGAACTAAATTTTTTGTACTAGGGTCGATCCAGACTCTAGCTGTAGATTATTATTTATGATAAAGGACACCCCGAGAGACTAGCCTCGAGTCTCAAAAATACACCGTAAATATTTGTGGACCATTTTCAATCCCAAAAAGGGTTCGTACGCTACAAAAACCGAGTATCTGTTCAAGTAGCATGTCTACGACACCGCACACAACAACGGGGAGCCCTATGACAACCTCTGAGATGTCGATCACCTGATCAACTGCTTCTACCATCGTCACCAGCCTACGTTTGCTAATGCACCAGGACGTCGCCGACAAAAGAGGAAGAAGTGTTACAGCCCTAACGTACACAAGTCTTTAAACTGTGCGAGTGGGTATTTCTATTCTAACATTGACGGCCTACGGCATGACGACCTCATGATTTTGATGCTGATCCACCGAGGGTATTTTGGCCACCTGCCTTGACCTCCAGTGTTTCGTTCTCAAAGGTTATCAAACATTTGACTACTTTCCAGGAGGGTCAAAAGATTTTTCTTGAATTGCATCGATATTTTGATATTGTTCAGTCGATTCCTCAATGGTGGTGGATTTTTAAAATACTGCGCCTCAATATTCTCAAAGCCCCCAAATTCTTGGCCAAGCTTCTCAAATGCAACCACTCACTGTGCGACTTCACACATGTTTCTCGGCTCAAGCATCGGTGATCCAGCATATGCCACATTCTCATTTCGGCATTGTATATGTGTGTCATGCCAAGTGGACAATAGATGGTGAACTGGTACAAATTGCAAGGTAGAATACGATCAAGAATTTTGGACACTTCAGCAATTTAAAATGAGTGGTAATTGTTCTTCAATAACAAATGTCGAAATGATCGAACGTATATACAAGTGTCGAGTCATGAATGAGGCATAGTTGGATTCGTTGGGTCAATCATTGAGTGACGCGTGTGGAGTTGTGTTGTGAGTGGTCAGTTTTGAGAAGTTCTGCCAAGATCTCGGGTGGCTTCGAGGATGGACGGTGAAGTTGCAAAATGCATCTTTATGTATCTAGATATGTCTGCATGCATTGAGAAGTCAACCAAAAGGTAGAGACACTTGTGTTGCTGTTTCTCGAAAGTAGTTTAAGTTATTAAAAGATGCGAGAAGGTTCGTCAGAGGGCGAGGGCATTTGGTCATCCAAGTGGAGTCGAGGTCTTGATGCGCGGTGGGCTATTTGTGTAATGAGAGAAATGTCCACTCGAAAAGATTATGGACTAATGTACATCTGGCATGTAATACTTCCCCCATTTTTGCCACCACGTCCCAGCGCACGTACAGATGCGGCCCAGTGACGACGGTAGTAGCCGTCAATCAAGTGATCAACGTCTTGGAGGTTGTCGTAGGATTTCTAGCTGTTATGCGAGGCGTCGTAGTCGTGCCACTTGACAAGATGTTATGTTGTTTTACTACGTCATCGATGGCCGAGGATGTCCTTGATGACATACTTCGTGTCCTTGTCCACTTGCATAAAAGGAGGGAAAGGGACATCCCTACCGGGGAAGTTCTCTCTGGGGTGTCAGTAGTGCTTCAATCTTCAGATATGGAACGCCGGATGAAGGTGCATAGTGTCGGGGAATTTGAGTCGTGCAACCACAGGGGTTTGCATGCGCTCGATCTCAAACAGTCCCAACCATCGGGCTTTGAGTTCTGAACAGTCGGCTCTACAAAGTTTGATGTTGGTCAAGCTGAAAAAACCTTTGTCACCATTGGCAAAAACATCGTCGATGCGATTTCAGTCAGTTACTAATTTAATCGTCGCTGTGTCTTTGTGATTGTCTACCAATTTTTATCCCAGATGGCCGAGGAGTTGTGGCGTTGGACGTCAACCGCGGGAATGTTGCTCTGGCTATGTCATCCGGCTGATGTTGCGGGAATTCAAATAAATCGTCTCCGCCAATAGGGTGCTTCGTACCAGATATTTGCCTTGTCGTATCCTCCATGCTGGTCGTAGCCTCGTGTGAACAACTGCTTGAGATACGGATCTCACTGTAACTGTAGCGTTGCTGCCTCTCCCATCAAATCTGGTCGGCGACTGAGTCCATCTACTGGGTTGGATTTGCCTGGCCAGTACTCAGTATTGTAGTCAAATCCATCTTCAAGGAACTCCATCCATCGGGTTTGACGTCAAATAAGGTTCGGTTGCGCCTTCAAATATTTCAGCACATGGTGGTCAGTCCGAACGATGCATCCGCGGAGTTTAAGATAGCACCGCCATGTCTTAAATGCATGTACGACCGATAGCATGTCTTTCTTGTGTACGACGTAGTTGAGTTCCGCTCCTCGTAGTTTTTGTGACATGTATGCGACCGGATGCTCTCCGTTGCCATGGTCTTGTAGGAGGACTGCGCTGATGGCTCGATCTGAGACGGTCATAGCCATGACGTAGTCGACCGTTGGACCGACTAATCGTACGGCTCGCGCCGAGGTCAGAACGCTCCGCAAAGTGATGAACGCTTCTTGTTACCGTCTCCCCACTGCCACTTGTTCTCTTTGCGAGTGAGATCAGAGAAAGGAATTGACACTCAAGCGTAATCATGTACGGAATGTGGGTAGTAATTGCAGAACTTGAGGAAACTTGTGCGTCTCTGACAAAAGTCGTTTTCAGCCAATCAACAATAGCTGACACATTTTCGGATCCATGGTGATCCGTCGGCCTCTGATGACGTGACCCAAAAACTTGATCTAACAGCGACCAAAAACTCTCTTTGTAAAACTTCCAAAACTTTTTGAAGATGTCAATCTTGCTCCTCCGAGGTGCAACTGTACACTAGGATATCGTCAAGGTACACCATGACAAAATCATCGAGGTACGGGCGAAAAATGTTGTTCATCGCCGCCATGCACGTCGTCAGGGCATTTGCAAGTCCGAATGGCAATACAGTGAACTTGAAATTCCTATAACAAGTTTGGAATGCCATCTTCTCGATGTCGGTGTCTGTCATGCAAATCTGGTGATAACCGTTGTGTAGGTCAATTTCGGTGAAAATTCGAGCCCCTCGGAGTTGGTCAAAAAGCTCGTCGGCTCTGGGGAGAGGATAGCGGTTATTGATGGTAGCGTCGTTCAACTTCCGGTAGACCATGCACATCCGCGTTTTGCGAGTTTTATTTTTCATGAATAGTACATGTGCGACGTACGGTGACGTGGATGGGCGGATGAACCCTTGACCGAGCATCTTGTTGAGCTACTTTTTCAGCTCAATCAGTTCATGATCGCTCATCCGATAGAACCCTCAAACTGTGGTTCGACTGCCCGATTTTAACTTGATGCGATGGTCGATGTCCCGTTGAGGTGGTAGAGTTTTTGGGAGTTCGTCGGGAAGACATCTGGAAACTCTTGGATGAGTGGTGGGATCTCTTCGAGTACCATAGCAAACTTTGTTGGTGCCCTTGAGGCCGATGAGTTTGATGAGTCAGCTGATGCCACTTTCGCTTCCTCCATTGGCTCGAGATGTACGAGCCATGCATGCGCTCCTTGACGTATGCAGTTCTTAGCCACATTCAGCAATATTGGTTACACTGGTTGTCGCTTTTTGGCTACCGTGGCTTCATTTGTTCCTTCCAAGTCTGCTGCTTCCGTTGTCACCTTCCATCCCACGCGTCAAATTGGTCGCTTGATGCCGTCGATTTTCACGTAGACATCGTAGCTGTTCCAGTCGACCTGTGGATTGTGCCGGTATAGGAAATCACATCCGAGAATGATTTTGTGGTTCCTCATTGGACATGTCCTCCAGCCCGTTACATCCCATAGATCCCCCATTTATAGTCGTAGTGGTTCTCGAAGTCTCCTTATTTGCAATCTCTTATCAATGGGTTTTCCTTCAAACACCCCTAGTTTGGTCTGCAAACCCAGTTTACGAACAATGTCGTTGCTTCCAAAACTGTGACAAGCTCCTCCATCCAATAGTGCTAGTACGATTCTGTGACTTTTGCATCCTCGAGGTTGCACTTTAAACAGCATCGCCGGTTGGTTGTCCTCGTATGCCTCGTCAAACTTTGAGATCTTAGGAACCCTATGCGACGTCGTAGGCCTTTCAGATGGACGATCGTTAAGCGTAGATCGCTCCTCACGGACGTTAGTCACGCCTTTCACTCCTACCCTTTACCTTTTCCCGACTCATTTTTCTACGACTTCCCCTTTTGAGCCTGCTGCTTGCTCAGGCAGTTGCGAGCGATGTGCCTGACTTTTCCACAGTTGTAGCAGGTGCACGTATCTCTATTGATGGCGTCCACTTCCATTGGAGTCTAGGAGTCCCTTGACTGGATTTTTCCATTCCCATGATAATTGTGGTTGGGAGGTCGTCAGTCGTAGAATTCCTAGATCCAAGCGTTGTAGACGGTGTTGTCGATCCTTGCCACTAATGCGATCATCAGTGACAAGTTGTTTTGGATGCCAAAAACGGCAATCGCTCGTCGGATGTCTCGCTTGAGGCCGTTGTTGTAGTGAAAGTAAAGCTCGCCGGGGGCGATGTCTGCCCCAGTGATGATCTCGCAAAATCTTCGCGTGTACTCAGTCACGCTGGACTGTTGACAGAGACGCTGGAACTTGTACCAAGCCTCAGACTTCTCGTTCAGTCATCCAAAGCATGCGAGCATCACGCACGATAGCTCGTTCCAGTCAGTTGGTGGCGTCAGCGCATCTTGCCATTGCGGGTTGATCTGCTCCAAGGGTGGAATGCCTACAGTCGGCGAAATGAGACGGGCGCCATTGACCATCGATGATGCCTTGTTGGTGTCCTGCTAATGTTGGATCAGACCAGCAACTTAGTGCCATACCCCGCAAAAGTGCGGCCGCGAGGTCAATTTTCTTTCGATCATCGTTGACCCCAACAGCGGTGAAGTACACCTCCAAACTCGTCAGCCACATCCGAACCGTCGGCCCCTCGGAATTTGCAGGATCCAACATTTCGGAAGCGACCGGCGGAATCTTGGGTTACCTCGAGAGTTGGGTATTTCTCTGGATGAGCACCGCCTCTCGTGCATATGCTTTGCGAAGAGCCTCCACTGTGACGTCGAGTAGTTGGAGCACATGGCTCTTCACCCCCTCAAGCGCGGAGATATGGTTCGCCAGTTCCTCGTTAATTTGCACCTGTTGTTTAATGCCACCTGCTGTTCCTGCTGTCATTATCGAGACTCAAAGGTTTACCAGCCGCCCCTACTGGTGCGGCTGGTAAACCATTGCCGATGTCGTTGCCGAAGATGCGTTGTTGGTCGTGAGATGCGCTCGCTCGCTTCACGTCGTAGTCCCGAAGTCCGCGGAGTCTTGACGTGCGAGATGCGCTGACGGTTTGTGCAAGGTAGTCTTCTCGCTGGGCAAAGTAGTCGGATGCCTCTTAACACTGATGTGCACTAATACCAAGTGTTATGTCGAACAAAGCGTAGACGATGAACACGGAGAAGTGCTGACATGGAACATTCTTAAAAGTTTGGGACACTTGAGCAATTCATAATTTGCGGTAAGTGTACGTCGATGAGAAGTGTCGAAATGTTAAAAAAATTATACACAAGCGTCGAGTTACGAATGAGGCATAATCATAGTCGTTGGGTACATCGTCGAGCGACGCGTGTGGAGTCGCGTCGTGAGTTGTCGGATTCGAGAAGCTCCGCCGAGAAATCACGGGGCTTCGTGGATCGACGGTGAAGATGGGAGATGCATCTTTATAAAGCTAAATATGTCTCAATGCGTCGAGAAGTCGACCGAAAGGTCGTGGCACTTCTGTCGATGATTCTCGAAAGTGGTCGAAGCTGTCAGAAGGTACGAGGGCAAGAGAAGTTGGATGAATTTCCCTCGACCTTCAAAGTGAAAATCGAGGTTTCGACGCGTGGTGGGCTATTTGTATCATGACAAAAATGCCCACTCGGAAAGAATAGGGATTCGTGTACGTCTAGTACGTAACAATATGTGCTGGAATCACTCGACACTTGTCATCAATAAAAAATGAATGCTTTCCAAAAATTATATTTTTTTCCCAAATACTCGAATTGCCTGTTTTTCATGCACCTCATCCCTGTGAACCACCTACATTCTTCTCTGCGTATCAGGTATATGGTTTTTCAACCCCTTTTTCAAGTGGGGGAAAGATGTTGATAGTGTTTCATCAAACTGGGATTCGTGGAGGTGGTTCCTCGGAGGATGGAAAGTAGGGGTGGCCTGGTGATAATTCTCAGAATGGGGCTGACATATCGATGATACTTACAATGGGGGCAGCAGAAAGATTGTCCAGCGAGAAGAGAGGCAACTAGTAAGTTCACCCATTGTTGTTGGCAACACCTTCCTTTGCCACCGTATTGTCCGGAGCCTTTGCTTCAGAGAAGCATGTTTCTTCGGGTCGTTTTTTGCAATAATTTTGAGGAAAATTGGTAGGACAATCGTGCCAATTCTGCTTCTAGAACAAAACGTGTGCACGTCAATTTCGCACAGTGGAAGAGATTGACGCGCAACTCAAGTTTGATTTCCCTACCACTCAGAGGTAAAGCGTTTGTAGTATCAATCGAACTTTCTGAGTCGTCCTCATGCGTTCTCGACCTCCTCCATTTCATCACTGATGTCGCCTTCCGGTACCTCTCCACCGAGTTCTGTCAATGCAAACCAAGAGGAAACCAGTCTCATCTGCCACCACAATCGAAGCTAAAAAGCACCTCGAGAACTCTGGCCACAAATCACCGTGAGTACGGAAATCCGTCCGTACGTCGACCGAGCAACGGACGGGCAGACGGCTGCTGCCCCAGTGGTCATCAGCGACCTGCCCACGGAGAAAACCGAAGGCAGTTCCCCTTGCAGACGGGAGGGACGGGACCCACACCTTGCTCTGATAGTTTTCCCTGGAAGCTTCCATCGGTGGCACGGAACGGACTTGCCACCACCACTGCACGTGTCAACGCTCACAGCTTCACGGGCTTTGCTGTGGTCCGTCCACCTGTGACGAATACGTTCGCCCTTGGAACTTTGCCTGGGTGTTTTCAACGGGACGGCTGTCTGGTGGGAGGCGGACAGGGGAACGGGGTGCCAGGTACGTCGTGAACCAGCCCGCTTGCGAGAGAGGAGAGACGGCGGGTTGCCGTGAGGGCCGGCAGAGTGCGTAGTGGCACTTCTCAGAGGGTTCACGGGCAGGCAAGCGTACGGCGGGAAGGAGGTGCCGCGTGGCCGTGTTTATGAGCGGCTTCAACTCATCGCATCGCATCGCGTCGTAGCGGTCTGTTCTCAAGAGAAGGGTGTTGGTTGGTGGTCCTGTATTGGTGGTGGTTGAGGCAGCCAACCCGGGGCGGGCGCGACATCGTGAACACGTTGGTGTCCTGGACATGGTGGTGAACGGTGGTTCGGTCTCCCTTGCTTCTGATCCAGCGCGCTGGCTTCTGGGCACAAAGATTTTTTAGAGACAAGCACCCACAGACACCGGCAATAACTCGACTCGATTTATTCTGCCGATCTGGGCCTTAGCCTGAGCCGTCTCGCCCTGCCGACCCAGATTCACCAAGCATTTGACGATTTGCCCGCAGGTGGTAAGCACGGGTGACAGGAAGCAGAGTTTTTTTCCAACAAAGGAGTGCGGGAGTCGGGGAGGGGGCCGGGACTGGTAGGGGGAGCGTGCTGCTGGCTGAAGATTTCTCTGAACTGGACTCGGCTGCCGTTCACTTTTTTTTTGCCCTTTTTTGTTCCTCATGTTTCCGCGTCTTCCCATGCTGTCTGAAAGGCCGCTGGTGGTGGTGGTGGTGGTGGTTGTGCTGCTGCTGCTACTGCTGCTCACAGCCCGCGCCAGCCCCACCTCAGTCTGCACGCTTGGCCTCTGGCCGCGTCCAGGCCGTCCCGCACACAATCCGAGCCCTTGTCGCAAGCGCACATCTTGGCCCATGTGTGAGCCTCTGCTTCCTCCCCTCCCATTCCACTTTTTCTTCCCTGTTCGCAACACCTTTTTCTGTTGTCTGTTTCCCGCATTTCACATGTGCCGGCCGCACATTTCCTTGAGGCTCAGGTGTCGGGGAAGATCTGGACGTCAGGACTGACTGAGGGTGTCCGTTTGGTTCATGCGAGGATCCCTCTGTGTAGGCTGTGAACTGGCCGCGATGTCGTGGTGCTGCGGACTGCAGTGCTGATGCGTGGGTGTCCTTCTGTGTGGTCATCAGGTTTTGACTCGGGAAGTGGTTCCACTGCTGAAAAGTTGTCGCGTCGTCGCCCTTCCTGTGTTGTCCAGTTCAAAGCTTGGAGATTCACCACACACAGGAGCAGGAGCAGCGGCAGTGGCAGCAGCAGCGAAGTAGCAGTACGGGCCAGAAGCAGCAGCTGCATCAGCAGCAGTGGTTGCTCCACCTTCGCACTCATCAGAGGCGCAATGACAGCTCCAGCTGATTCCAGACCAGAACCGATGGAAGGTGTGTCGTCTCCCCCGCCCTCCCCGCCCCACTCTATCTCAGCACTGCTCTTCTCCACAGCCCCTGGGACTCTTCCTCTCCCCCCCCCCTCCCCCCCCACCCAAACCTGCGTTCTCTACGCACTGTGCCATGATTAGGCTGTCCCCATGGGTCACATTCGCTTCACATGAGGAAGCCTCTGTCTCTCTATGCTCCGCCCTGTTCATTCGTCTCTGCTCTTTTCCCCTTCCTCATCACCACCCCTTTGCTCGACCCCAAGTGTCGCTGGTTGTGTTGGCCATGCGGATGGTGGGTGGCATCAAGTTGTGACCTGACTCTGCCGCGGTGAAGNGGGGGGGGGGGGGGGGGGGGGGGGGAGGGAGGAGTACGGTGGAGGGGAGCAGTGGTGGGAAAGTGGAGATGGTTGGTGGGGGGCAGAGTCATGCAGGTGGGATGAAGCAGTACGTCTTATGAGGTCCATCCGTTTGCACATGGCCAAAGCTGATTCTCTTGAAGGTGGCGGTGATTCTCCGTGTCACTGCTTCTGTAGCAAGGGTGGAGAGTGGCGGCGGCGGTGTCAGCGGGGGCTTCTTGTCACGGTCGACGGTGGTGGTTGGTGGTGGCTAGTGCAGCGCCACCGCGAGCAGTACAGTGCCCATGCCCACTGTCGCAGACTGTCTTGTTGCTGTGGTCCTCTTCGGCGAGCGGCCTGTCGTGTCGCATGACAGCCACGCCCGCATTCACACGACCCGCATGGTGCACCGATGTGCGCCACTTCCTTGTTCCGCGCCAATAGAGTCGCGTTGCTGCTTGCCGCTTTCACGGAGCCTCTCCTCCGGCGCCCCTGCCTACACCTCCTCTCTGGTGCGCTCTTGGTCCTGTCCTAACCCTGTCTCGGTCTTGCTCTGCTTTACTCTGACTCTGCCGCACAGTGTCTGAGGGGATGGCGGAGGGTGAACCGGAGGGAAACGCCGCAGCGGTCCCGCGCCTGGCAGCCCACGCAGGCGCGATGCATGCAGTTCCCGACGGCGTGGTGGGACGGCAGAGCGGGGAGGACTCGGAGGAATCCCCGCTGGGGGCCATGCAGGAGTCGGGGGGGGCGCAGTCGCCGGGTCTTGGCGGACAGCAGCCAGGAGTTCCCGGTGTCCCGAGGATACTCGCGTCGGGGCCGGGCATGGATGGTGCTGTGTTCCGGTTCGGCGCTCACGGGGGAGGCAACCCAGGCCTAGGCCAAGTGCCCCAGCAGCACCATCAGCAGCAGCATATTCAGCACTCAGTACTGCCATCCTCGCCCGTCCCGGGTCTCCCAGACCTGGACCCCGTTCATCCCCTCGCAGAGATCCCTCGGGGCGGCCCCGTCCCTGCAGCCGCGCTTGCAGCCTTGGCACACCAGCAACAGCAGATGCAGCAGCAGCAGGTCCCGCAGTCCATGGATGAGGAGGGCAGGAACAATGGGCTTGGAAGAGGAGGAGGCGGTGGGGGCGCGGTCGTGCCCGTGGTCCCCCCTGTCTCTGCCATGGTGGCTGATGAGCCGCAGGCGCTGGTGTCCACGGCGGTGCCGGCAGTGTCTTCGGCGACGACGATGACGACGACGACGACGTCGTCGTCGTCGTCGCTCATGTCCCAGGTGTACCAGTGGCGCATCGAGAACTTCTCAACCACGGACAAGAAGGTCTACAGCAAGCCCCCGTTTGCCGTCGGCGGATACTACTGGTGGGTGGTGCTGCTCGTGCTGGTACCAGCCTGGTGGTGGTGGTGTTGGTGTGTTTTTTCCTTCCTCATCAGTCACAGGCCTACATGCATGTTAGGGCTGACATCAGCATCCCCCCCCCCCATCCCCCCCCCCTCCCCCTTCCAAGCAAGAGCCACTCTTGCCGGCTGGAACTCTCATGAACCCATGTGTGGAGCTCTGTCTCCGCGAGCTGGCGATAGGTGCCGTGGAGAATCCTCTCGTGCTCGTGCCGCGTGCATGGCAAGCTGTGAATCTCGCTGAGAGACTCGCATGGTAAGCCAGCGACGCGCCGCCGCCTCGCGGCCTTCGATGCGATGCAACACGCAAGGGTGAGGCCCCTTACCCTTGCCCTCCCCCTACCATAATGGTGTGCAAGTCGCCCGCGTGTGTGTGTTCCATTGACTCCGACTACACTGTCTCGACTGCCAGCAGCAGACACAGTCGGCTCAGTCGACCCCAGTCGATTGAACGACTGGTCTTTCGAAGTGGTTGCTTTGTCGGTTTTTTTTTTTCCGGTCCAGTCCCGCCATTGCGCCCCTTTTGGGCGATAAGACAGTCCGTTGGGGGCACATGCATCACATGAGGTTGATTCTCTCTCTCTCTCTCTCTCTCTCTCTCTCTCTCTCTCTCTCTCTCTCTTCTTGTTTGGCTGTTTGTGCTCTTCCATGCTGCATCATGTGTGTGCCGTCGCCCAAGGCAGCATCCACACGCACCCACATCATGGCATTGTCAGCTTCTGTTGCGACAGCAGCTTTTCGTGCAGAGCCCTTGTCACGAACTGAAGCTGCTGTCTCAATGCTAGCTTTCAGTCGTGACAACTCCTGTCGCGATGAAAGCCCCCCCCCCCCACCCCATTGACCACGTCGACTTGCGCTCAGAAGGGCTCTGACTCAGTGCATGGACTGATTGACACGGACTCAAGCCAACAGAGTAGACGGAAAGCATAGCGGACCAGCAGATACATATCGCGCACACGCCACGACAACGAGCACCATCAGCACATGTGGCTGCAACAACTGCTCGATGTGCCACATGCGCATGCGCATGTGTATGCATAAGCGCAAGCGGTGGCCATGTGTATCATATGAATGAATGGGTGACATGATGCGGCCAAGCCCTGCATTTGGGACTGGTACCCCCCTGCAGAACCTCTCCTTCCAATGCGAAGAGCTGAATGTAAGCATTTTGTTGTGCAAGCATGCATGCTCAACAACATGTATGCATGTGCATGT
This sequence comes from Penium margaritaceum, assembly GCA_023375785.1. Taxonomy (NCBI): domain Eukaryota; kingdom Viridiplantae; phylum Streptophyta; class Zygnematophyceae; order Desmidiales; family Peniaceae; genus Penium; species Penium margaritaceum. The sequence goes on from SZWC01003510.1 coordinate 50,996, forward strand.
GCATGTGCATGTGCATGTGCATGTGCATCGTGCACAGCACGGCATGCGCTAATGAACCTTCTCTCACGTGCACTGCAGATGAGTAGAGACTCATGCAATGCAGAGAGAAGCCCGCACGGGGGGGTGGGTGGGGGCGGGGATTGGACTCCTGCATGAGTTTTTTTTTTTTTTTAAGGAATAGCAGCAGGAGCATTACTGTTGCTGCTTCTGCAGCGGATTCACGCTGTGTTGTGTGAGGCAAGGGACACTTCTTGCTGCTCATACGCTGGCATGCGTGACGCATGATGCGTCTGAGCAGCATGAGTCACACACACAGCTGCCACGCTTTCCCTTGCATACATACCAGTGGTATTGCGACTTTTCATATCGATATCGAGAATATCGACAATATCGATATCGTAATATCGATATTGATATCGATATCGATATCATTCGATATCGATATCGATATCGATATTTGCCCTCTGGGGATGGGCCTCCCCCCTCTTCAGAGGTCGATATTGATATTCTCCTCCCAAACCCTCCTTCTATGTCGTTTTCAATATCGATATCGAAATATCGATACGATATATCGATATTTCGATATCGATATCGATATCGATATTGACCCCCTGAGGGTCGATATCGATGTAAAAAAAAAAGATATCGATATCGAAATATCGATATCAATATCGATATCGTCGATATCGATATCGATATCTCGATATCGCAACTCTAC
>SZWC01003510.1:134055-139806 GCA_023375785.1 Penium margaritaceum
CGGCAATCGCCAGCAGCGCGACTCTGATGGTGTGATGGTGCTGAGTTGGTGGCGTGTTGTGACATTGTTGTGGGCTGGGTTACCATTTGCATCTCTGCACGTGTGATCTGTGCTATGATGTCAAAAGGTTCGAAGTGATGAGTCTAAACCTGACTGGACTTGATGCCAGGCAGGGGGCTGCTGGTCCGGAGCAATCCCCCCCCCCCCCCCCCTCCGTCTTCCCTCGACGTCCTCCATGATGATGTGGCGGTCATCATGGTCATGCAGGTCTGGTCGTCCAGTGCGTAGTGGATATTGCTTGCAAGTAGGGAAGCAAGAACAAGTAATTACTGGAACCACACTATTTTCAGCGGGATTTTAGGAGCCACGTATCCACCACCAGCAGCCATGTGTCGTGCACGTTTATTCAAACGCTCCTCTCCCTACATCCCCCCTCTGGTCCCACCCCATGGGGAGCTAATCCTTGAGGCGGCGTCCACTGTGGGGTGGCTTGCAGGCTCGGTCCCTACTCTCCCTCAGCATCAGCGCTAGCAGCAGTCATGGCGCCGCCTCTCTCCGCGCCTGCACGGCCGGCGACTCTACTCCAGGAAGTCGGGCCCAAGTGTACGCAAAGCGTTCCGCAGTGCAAGGACCTACTGGACGGGCTGCTCCGGCCGCTGCTGCGGCAGCAGGATGGTCGCGGCAACGGCACGGCAGCAGCCGCAGCAGGGGCCGGTGGCCGGGGGGCTGCTGCATCTGCCGGTGCTGCAGCAGGTGGTGCTGCTGCGGCGGCAGCAGGGTCGGCTTCGTCGACGCAGCTGCTGCAGGCTCTGGCGAGGATCATGGGGATGGTGGTGCGCACGCAGGGCGGAGGGGCTCAGGCTGGTGCTGGGTCTGGTTCGGCGGCGGGAGGGGCGTCGGCGGCGTCGTGGAACTTGCAAGTGCTTGCTAGCGCCTTGAAGCTCGTGGTGGGTGTGATGGTCGCATTTGATGCTCTCGCTGACACTCTCACTGACGCTCTCGCCGCATGTGGCTGTCAGCGGCCCTGTGGCTCAGGGAACGGAGGCTGCAAGAGAGGCTGCACGCACGGCGTGTAGATTGTGTGCTCTTTGTTTCTTCGGTGCATTGGGAAGGGCTTAAGGGAAAGGGAAGATGTTCTGCACCGGGGTTCAGGGAAGTGGTGCTGCAGGAGAGGCTGCAAGAGAGGCTGAACACGTGGCATTTTGATTGTGTGGAGCGAGGAGTGTTGCTGGGTCGCGCTTTCCAGCCGCTGCTGTGTTGTTGGTTCAGTGACAACAGTCCTGCCTGTCTGGCAGGCACGTGGTTGAGTTTTGCAGACTGTCCGATGTGGCAGTGAGGCACCCGCAACATTGTGGAGCTGGCTGCTTGAGAGCTTCCCAGCTACAAGCAGCTTGGCAGCTTGGTTACTGGCGTGTGTTTTGCCAGTGTCGGATGGTCAGAAAAACACTGCTTGTTGTCGTCTTCTGAAGGAAGACTGATGGGACAAGCAACCTTCACACGCGTGTGAAGGTTGCTCGTCGCTCTCCACATCTTTCTAAGAGTCACAGCAGCCCAGCACCTGGATGGTTTCAGGGCCAGGAAGGGAATCAGGCCGCTGTGGGATTTGCAGTCTCTGCTGTGCCTCCCCGTGCTTTGCTGCCCGTGGCTTCTCCCTTGTGTGACTTCGCTGCGCATGGCTGCTTCCTTGAGTGACCTTGCTGCGCATGGCTGCTTCTTTGCGCACAGGTCCCGAACGTGCGGTGGTCATCGGTGATGGATCACTTGGACTACGAGGGCTTCACTGTCCCAGACGCCAACGGGCTGGCTGCGCTGATGACGCTGTATGGCGCGCTCACGCAGGTGAGCGTGCCATGAGAGATGCTTGTGGCATTTGGGGGGGGGGGGGGGGGGNGGGTGGGGAATGGTAGTGACCGCAAGAGGTGGGATTCTGGTGGGTGGCGGCTGCGTTGTTGGCATGCTGCAGGCTGCACCGGGATAGGGAGGGGGACACTTGTTGAGTGTCAGGTCTTCTCTTGGAGGGGGAAGGGGTGGGACACTTGTTGAGTGCAGGCAGGAGGTTCTTATATGTTGTGGTGTCTTTCTTTCTTTCTGCCTTCTGGAGGGGGTGGGACAGACCAGACATTACCAGAGTGGCGGCTCTCGGAAGGGAGCCTGGTGGGAGTTGTCACCTGCCTTGGACAGTATGAAAACCTAAAAGAAAAGGAAGAAAGAGAACAGACAGAAGGAAAACTTCTGCTGTACCAGCATCATTTCCAGTCTGGTGGACTTCATGCCACTGTTCAGACTCGTTGCCGCTAACATCTGTGAGGCCTCCCCCCCCCCCCCAGTACCTTCATACTCAGACCTGGGCTGGCATTCACCAGCACCACACATTCCACATTCAGGAGCAGCGGCAAGGTCAAGGTGGTGGGCTGTCCAGGGCTCCATCAGCAGTTGGCGACAATGTGGGATGTGTGCGGCGATTGATGTGCCTACCTGTCTCATGTCTCTGCGCTGTCTCAGGACCCTTTCCCCATCCCTGCTCTGTGCGGGCGAGTGTGGTCGAACCGCGAAGGCCAGCTGGCGTTTCTGCGCTTCGCCGTGGCCGCCCCGCCGGAAGTCTTCAGCTTTGCGGCTTCGCCTCACAAGCAGGTCCGTGTTGCCTGCCCATTGTTTGCTGGATGTTTTTTTTCTGAAAATTTTACTCATCTAAGAAATTTTGTCTGTATGCGCTCTGCAAAGCGTTTGAAAATGAGATGTTTAGCTCCGTGGTTGTCCACCCCGTTGTTGTCCTGCCAAGTCAGTGAGAAACGTCTCGTAGATGACGTGAAAATTGCAGGAGGTAGAGTTTTTTGCTGCCCCGTCGCCCCACAAGCCGGCCTACTCTGTTTGCCCTGCTGCCGCTCCGTGAAGCCAGTTTTGAAGCTTTCACTAGCACTGCTCGCGTCCCTCTGCTGCCCTTCGTCTCGACTTGTGTGGCTTTGCCCGGTGGGAGTCGTGCCCTCTGTCTGCCACTGTTTACTGCGATCCCCCCCCCCCCCCCCCCCCCCCCNTTCTTTTACTTGTTTATCTTCCCTAGTTGATCCCATCTTTGTGCTTTTCGCACCGATCTCGTTTTGAAAGAAATGGATTGTACATGGTCTGTGAGGTCGACTGTTAGTGAACGGAGAGTGCTTACTTCTCTGCCCTTCCTTCCATCCTGTCCTCTCCTCCACCTCTTCCCTGTTTGCCACATGTCCCCATTCTTTTTTTCTCCAGGAGCGACTCGAGAACCTCCCTGGCTACAAGCAGCAGCCGGCCCCCCAGACCAGCCCGACCCCCAACGAAGCATGGCTCTCCCTCGACCTCATGCACGTCCTCTGCCTCCTGGCCGAGTCTGGTGGCAGTGGCCAGGGAGCCCCCGGCCATCCGGGATCAAGGGGTGGCGGAGCAGGAGGGGGAGGGACGGGAGGAGGAGGCGGAGGTGGTGGCGGGTCCATGGTGGAGGCAGTGAGGGGTATTCTGGAGGCGCCGTTGAAGCAGTGTCCGGAGCTCCTCCTGCTCGGCATGTCCCAAGTGAAGGTGAGAGGCGTCGTCTGTTGTCGCATTGTGTCCCATAAACCCGGACGGTCTGGTTTCATGGGTTCTGGGTTGGGTGGGCCCACCCAACCCGCTGCAGGTGTTGCACTATGTGGCTGGCTTGGAGCTTTGACGTGCCGGTGGGCTCTGAGCGACGCGCCCCTGCCGAGGTTTGTCGCTGGGTGCTGCTGCCGCTGTGTGCCAACTGCAGGCCATGTAACCAGGGGCGCTGCACATCACGTCTGCGGAAAGTTTTGAGGATAGAGACGGGGTTCACAGGTTTTGGGAGCAGCTGCTTTGTGCACTGGAACGGATGATGTGGCAGAGCTGAGAGCAGGTGCTTCACGATTGTTTTTGACCGCGTCGAGTGCTGCTGGCGCAGTTTCTGCCTGTAACGCATAGCTCGGCAATGTCAGATTCAGAAGCGCGAATGGCGAGACCTGGATCGGAACTTGGAAGCGTGGGATCATGTGCATGACATGCCCCTTCTCCTCCAACATCCTGCTCATATGTCACTCATTGTCCCCCCTCCCTGCGCTCGCCTGCTTGCCGCCGTCGCCATGCCCATGCACTGCACTCCGTGGCTGTCTGCAGACCCCCCAGGGCATCATCCAAGAGGGCGTGCGGTCGGCACTCCTGCCGCAGTTCCTGGCGGTGCACGCCAACTCGAGCGTGGTGCTGCACGCGATGTGGGCGCTCAACTCGGACGCCGTGCTGGCGGGCATGGTGGACATGTACCAGAGGGACCCGTCCTCCGTCGCGCGCATCCTCGACGTGTGCCAGGACCTCAAGGTCGGGTGGTGGGGCCCTCGCTGGGCTGGGAAGCTGAGGGTAGTGCCAGGGGCACGTTGGGGGGGGGGGGGGGACCAGGAGCAAGGCACTGCTGCTGAGGTTGAAAGGGGGTGGGACTTTGAGTGAGTTGGGGTGAGGTGGGAGTCGAGGTGCTTGGCGTGCATGTTGGAGGAACACCAGAGGTCTAACCCTGCCATCGTTCTGCACTTGTGTGTTGTGTGTGTGGCAGGCATGGCAATGTTGGTTGGTGGCTGTTTGCATCTTTACTCGACATACAGGAGCTTGATGTCCTTAGGGCCGTTGCTGGGCTTTACGGATGGGTTTCGGCGTTGGATGGTAGTGAGGGAGAAGGTTATGTGTGGGAAAAGAGGCTTGGGAGTGCGAGCGGTGTGCCTGGACTGTTTCGTCCCTGCCCTTGCCCTCACCCCTGCTTGTGCCTCTTGCCTCACCTCTTCCCCGGGTCTTCTCTGTTTTCAGACAAACTGAAAGTAACCTGGCGAAACCACTGTCTTGTGAACTGCACACTTGACTCCAACTTGGGACTGGACCCGGGCAAAGTTCGTGCTCCCTTTTCCGTGCACATCTTTAACTTGAAGAAGGAACTGCATTCTTGCCTGTGCCTGTTCATGGTGCGCTGTTTGCTGCAGGTGCTGCCTGTGGTGCTTGCGTCCACGCCCATGTCGTTTGCCATCGACCTCGCGGCGCTGGCGGCAAGGCGCGAGTACCTAAACCTGCAGAAGTGGCTGATGGACGCGCTTGCGAGCAGCGGCGTGGGCCTGTTCATGGTGTGTGCGCCAGACTCGTGTGTTTGTTTTGTTTGTTTGTGTGTGGGGGAGCCTGCTCCACTCTGCCTGGGCTCCTTTTTCCTGCCTCCTGCTCCTGCCACCTCCCCTCTGTCATCACCCGTCCGTGCAGATTGCTGGCTTCAGGTCACCAGCAGGTCACCAGCAGGTCACCAGTAGGTCACCAGCAGGTCACCAGCAGGTCACCAGCAGGTCACCAGCAGGTCACCAGGAGTGAACACGTGTGAGAAGTGAAGGAGAAAAGGCACAGAGTCTTTTCACAGAGACAAGGTGAAGAGACACCTCTCGTCCTCCTTGCTGTGGCGACGTCTCAGTGACAAGGGGGAGGTAGAGGTTGGGAGGTCGGCCTGGATCTTCCTGGTTCAGTAGTCTGATGTTGGTGGCCGGCCTTGGAGCAGAAAGGTTTCGACTGGCCCAATCATTCGCACACTTGTGCTTGAGATCGGTTAGTTTCTCCAAATGCATCGTGGCGTCTGCAATGTTTCTCTTTTCAAACCCACTGAAGAAATTACCATCTATTCATGATTCCTTTATCATCCATTCCCTGTCAGCCAACTCTAAGATCTCTCTCTCTCTCTCTCTCTCTCTCTCTCTCTCTCTCTCTCTCCGTCCATTCAGG
>SZWC01003510.1:163197-175594 GCA_023375785.1 Penium margaritaceum
TGTGCAGGTGCGGCTGTTGTACAAGGGCACGCTACGGGTGCTGCTGGTACTGCTGCACGACTTCCCCGAGTTCCTGTGCGACTACCACCTCAGCCTGTGCGACGCAATTCCCGCCACGTGCATCCAGATGCGCAACCTCGTGCTCTCGGCGTTCCCCAGGAACATGCGCCTGCCGGACCCCTTCACGCCCAACCTCAAGGTCGACCTCCTCCCGGAGATCAGCCAGCCACCACGGGTGTTGTCAGACGTGGAGGCTGCACTGAGGCAGAAGAACATCAAGGTGGACCTCGACGAGTACCTGCAGGTGGGCGAGGAGGATGGTGTGAGTGCTACAACGCTGCTCACGGCCGTGCTTCATTCTCGTGAACAGAACCTGCTGCGCAGACTTGGCGGTTTGGGTCTTGCTTGTGCTGTGACGGAGGTCTGGCTGTGAGCGTGGAGTGGCTGCTGGGCCGTGCGACCAGCCCTTGCATGTTGAAGAAATATGCCCTCGGAGGATTTTGCCCACCTAACGAGCACATGCTTGTAGGTGGGCAATCTCCTCCAAGCTGGTGTGCACTGCAAGTGTGCTGATTTCTCGTTGGTAGCCCGTTGTGTTTGCTGGGTTCCAAGGCCGCTTTCTATTCAGAACTCTTTCCACCGCATGCTTGCTGATGCTGTTGTGTGTGCTGTTGTGTTGCTGCAGACGCGCCAACCAGTGTCGTTCATCTTGGTAGACCTCATGCAGCACCTGCTGCTGCCGCCCATGGAGGCTGCTGCTTGCGGAACCCGTTACAACGTGCCGCTGCTGAACGCGCTCGTGCTCTATGTCGGCATGCAGGTGCGTGCCGGTCTGTATGATGATGAGGAATGAAGGGGTAGGAAGGGCCTTGAGGAGGACGACAGTGTGGGATGGTCATGGTTAGAAGAGATGGAGAAGAGGGTGCAGGGGACTGAGGGGTAAGGGGTTCAGTCACTTGTTTACAGAGAGATGCAATCAGGGGGTTGTGGTGGTGCGCCCCACAGGCGCCCATCCATGCTGCACTGCGAGGCACATGGCTCTCTTGGCTGCCGTAGTGTTTTGCTCTTGTGACTTTTCTGCGACACGTTGTGTACTGCAGGCCATCCAGCAGCTCCAGAGCAAGAGCTCGTCCGTGGCTGTGCCGACGGCGCCCATCACCCACAGCGCGCCGATGGACATCTTCCAGCGCCTGCTGCTGGACACCGACGGCGAGGGCCGCTACCTGTTCATCAACGCCATCGCCAACCAGCTGCGGTTTCCCAACAGCCACACACACTACTTCTCCTGCGTGCTGCTATACCTCTTCGCTGAGGCCAAGCAGGTCGGTTGTTCTCGCAGGCAAGATCGTGTGTGGGAGGAGGGAGGGGTTTGTTGACAATCGCATGATGGTTTGACAATCTGCCACGGAAAGGGAAGGATGCCTTCATTAAGAATTGGTGAGCGAGAGGATATAGCTGTAGGACAGGGAGGGAGGGATGCCTCTCTTTCACCAACACTTCTGATCCACCTCACCGGCTGCCTTCTTTGCTGGGATGGGAAACAGGGGGTTTCGGGCCCTCACTCCTGTATCCCAGCTCTTCCTGTTGCCCACGCTGTCCCTTGTCCCTTGTGTGAAGTATGACTTTTGTTGTCACCTGCCTCGCTGATTGGCTGTCTGCAGGAATTCATCCAGGAGCAGATTACAAGGGTTCTGCTGGAGCGTCTGATTGTGAACCGACCACACCCATGGGGCCTGCTCATCACGTTCATTGAGCTGATCAAGGTGAGTCTGGCGCACACCACTCCGGATTGTTCTTGTGGTGGGGTGACGAAGCACTCGTGACACTCTGCTGTGGTCCTCCTGGCAATGCACCAAGTACTTGCTCGGAAGCTGCCGCGCGAAGTCAAGGCTTTGGTCGAGGCTGGTGTGTGTCTGCTCTGAATCAGAGGGAGGTGCTTGGCAGTTGCTTGGCCGTGGTGCTTGCCAAGAGCACAAGCAATGTGGAAGACTTTCCTGCCTTGCGGTCTCGTTGGGTCAACCTCAGCAGCATTGAGACACAGCTTCCTGTGGTGGCACTGTGAGTAGACATTTGCTGACTGCAGTTGTGGCTGCTGCTGTCTGCCCACTTCTCAGAATCCAAGGTACAACTTCTGGAGCCATGGCTTCACACGCTGTGCTCCAGAGATCAAGAAGCTCTTTGAGTCGGTGGCTCGTTCCTGCATGGGACCCCCTCCTCCGCCGCAGCAGCCTCAGCAGCAGCAGCCCATCCCAACGGGAAGGCTGGAGGATGAACTGCAGCAGCAGCAGCAGCCGCAGCAGCAGCAGCAGGCCCAGCAGCATCAGACGCAGGCACTGCCACAGCAGCCACTGCCTCCGCATCAGCAGCTGCTGCAGCAGCAGCCTCCTGCAGGTGGTGCCATGCCACCGCATGCATAAGAATCGTGCTTTTGTGTTTCCCTCTGTGCAGCCACTGTTCACTGGTTCACTGGTTCACTGGTTCATGGTATCGGTTAGGTTAAGCTAGGCTAGGTGTTGTATACTTGGTGAATGTTTGACTGCATCTTTTCCCTCACTCAAAGCAGAATTTGACATGAAGTGCAAGGCCTCTTGAGTGACTAGTTGTTTCCGTGTTGCATGGCTATCGATGTGCTTCCATGTATGTCTTAACATGTCGGTTGTCATCCAACGCGTCAGCACATATGTGGACTGTGTAACATGACACTAGGTGGTTGCAAATGTAGACATGGAAGAGGGTTGTGTTGTGAGGGGGTCAACATGGAGGATAGTAAGACGGAGTACGCACTGTGTGTCACAAAGGGTCACATAGGGGTTAAAGAAAAGGACTTGAGACCTAGTGGTCTTGTGGCCACTGACGAAAGGACATTGTGGGATCTTAGAGCTACCCACCGGGTCGAGAATGACCTACTAGGCTTTAGTCCAATGGTGGCTATTATGCGAAACATCAATGGACCCGGCAGTATGATTCCCGGAAAACGCGCTACCCACATGCCACACCATCAACACATGATTCCGGCTCTTGGGTAGCTCTGCTGGGGTTAGCGCGAATCCAGTTTCGGATTCGCACGCCTGACTGGTTCGCGAGGGTGATAACCGCAATGCTTAGTCATAACTGAGCATTACAGACAAGCCCGTAGTTAAATGTCAGCCTCGAATGCCACTTGGGCCACAAACGCATACATGTCTTTACCTTGTGCCTAGGTCACACCTTTGTGGCTTATCACAACATGTTATCCAACCTGAGACATGTCTGCCTTAGGGCTTCAATGCTGATCGATGATTTGCCCACAGTCTTACGTCACCAGCAATAGCAATCATATGTGGCCTGTGCCTGTGACGTCATCGCGCCTCGTGACAAGTGCATCAAGACAACTTCTAGAGCTCCATGTGTACGTGGGCATTTGTCACTTGCATGCAAGGTACCGTACTGCCCCTTACATTCGACTATTCTTTTGAACTAAATTAAGTGACTCTTACATTCGACAATAATTTCTAGCCTTCTTATTTTGGACCTGTTTTGTCGAAAGCCCTTGGGGCTTCTTGCTGTCTCATTCTGGTCGAAATTTCCGTTCACGTCCTTGGTCTGTCCCTAGAACTTTGGATACATTTGTGTCGTATGCTTGTTTTCGACCTGGTCTCCACGCGAGGCCCCACAAAGGTACTCTGAGTTATATGGAGAGCCTATCTTGGGCGGTGCCTTATGCCGAATGCCGTGATTTTGGCATGGTCGTCGACGAAAAGGGGACGACGAGCCACGTAGTGGTGTCGCGCGCGAGAGAGAGGAAAAAAATTCAAGATGTTTGTAGCAGGACCCTCTTTTGAGATGGTAGAAATGTCCACAGGACCATGTGAAATGCATTTCTTTCTCGCCGTTCTCTTAAGAACCACAATCTAATCTTGAGAGCGGGGCGCACGGCAATTCTTTCTCTTTTTTTCTCCTAGTTTTCCCTCTCTCCAGCGCCTGCTTGAATATTTTACGGTATCAATGGTTTCTTTCTGTATGTCGCAGAGTTATCTGGAAAAGATGTTCAAGCAATGCTGAGAAACATGACCACTTACCATGTCAGCGGTATTGGGTAATTTTTTAGTTACACTGTGCTTACAAAATCTCTTCGGCGATGGTAGTAATGGTGAATTCTTAGGTCGTTCGAATGCCTGTTTCAGAAAAGCGTTTATCATGGTTCTTCCTGAACACGCAGAGTGAACATTCAGATGTTGACAAAACCGAAAAACTTTTAGCAACAGCGTTACGGCAAGAGATTGATTGACGATATAGCTATCGGTCATGCTAAGAGTAGCTTCGAAGATCGCAATGATCGGAATGTGACAACTTTTTTCCCTCGTGACGTCGTGCGTAGTTGGACCTGTACCTATGTTATTTCACTCACCCTTAATCGTTTTCTCTCTCCTGTACCTCCCGATCAAGCTAGTCACCCTAGTGTACCCGTGCGGTAACCATGCACAAATCGCTACTGAAGGAAGCATACGGCAGACACCAAGGCAAAACAAGCCATTTTTCTGACATTCGATTTCATGACGACATGGATTCTTTGACGCTCCCCTAGACGTCATATACTGTGCATGTGCGGTGCAAACACGGCTCCTCGGACAAGTTTTCCCTTTCAAATCTCCAAACTGCAAAAAGGGAGAGCGAAGCTGCATCTTGCAGCTCGCTCTACACGTAGTCTCGCAGCTCGATTTGCGTTTTGCAGACTGCCACGTCCACGTGACTTCCCGACCGTTTCAACATTGCGCGCAGAATGTGGATATTTCACGTTCTGCCCGCAGTCCTTGCGTAAGCTGAAACCGTATGTAGAGAAAATAGATATTCGCAATTTTAGAATTGATTCGTCGACGAGACCAGAATCAGTTAGGTGCCTGAATGGTCGAAGGAAAATACTTATTTGAGTCAAATGTTTGGGGCACTATGGTAGTGCACATGAGTGTAGTCAAGTGATCACTTGCTTAGTCACATGCCCAATACCAACATTCTCGCATGACCTGCACACAAACACACCCACATGCAAGAGAGGACTCGCATCATCAGGAATCTATCTAGTGCGCAGGTTGAGGCAGCAACGGTGTTGATGCAGCGTGTGGGAACCCATGCTCGTTGCTGGTCACTGTCGCTAAAGCAGAGCGATAGCGGTTCTGCTACCTGCCTTTGTCTACTGCACTAGAGACTTGAGTCTGAGAGCCCTGGTTTGTTACTCATAAGTGCACGCGCCGGAGTTGGCGCCAGAACTGTAGCTGAAAGGAAGCAATGACTGATTAAGAAGGAAGAATGAGCAACTAACTAAGATCCCTCTCAGTTCTACCCTCACCTCAGCTCTTTAAGGCTTGTTACTGAGAAAATCAGCCAACCAGGAAAGTCCGAGTTTTATCCTGCGGTAAAATGGATGATATATCCACGCAAGCGTCAACATAAGCCTGAGATATCCATAACTTGAATAACGCCATATCCAGAAAGTAAAAAAAAAACGCCATATCCATTTGCATGGCCATGCCCGATCAGCGACTGAAGTCGCCGATCGAGCGAAGCAAGGGGGGTGATGTGTCATCCCGCTCGTTTCGCCACCCCCCCCCCCCCCCCCCCCCCCCCCCCTCGTCGCGAGAATGACGATCGAGCGAAAGTGCCTTTTCTCTTTTTTTTTTTTCCGAAGAAGCTAACCCGTTTTTATCCATAGAAACCACTCTCAAACCCTTCCCCAAATTACACTCGGGGTTTTAGGATTTTATTTTTGCACGGGCTCCTCCTGGGCCCTGCGGTAGCGGGGCCAAGCATGTTCCCTTTCAACGCATGGGGTGTTTCGGTCCGCCCACTCAAAACTGTCGCAAACCTTTGTGAGAAAGGTCACAAACCCGTCTATAGAGGGGTTTCTGATTCTTCCCTCATGTCTGACGACGTGAGCATATTGTCGCTCGATGGCATGCGGCATCTACATAGCATGTACATTTGGACATAGTGTACTGTTTTAAATGTTCTCTAGATATAGCGTTGATAAAGAAGCAGAAAGTTCCAAAAATGAATATGGCGTGATTAATGTGAGAATCGTGGATATGGCGATGGATAACGAGAAATCTGTGGAGATATGGTCACTCCCGTATCCTGTCTAGCAGACTTTCCTGGTTGAGCTCTGCCACACACCCAACGGGCCCAAACCCGGGTGTCGTGTGTTTTGCCTGGAAACTTGGACCATACCTAAATAACCTCGCTATGAACGCAGTCATGTAGTGAGAATTAGCAAGAAAAGGGCTGCGTGGAGTTACGGCTGCCCGAACCCCGGTGCCAGCTACACTGCTCCTAAGAGCTATCTATGACTACTGGTGACGTGACAGCTATGGATTGCTGCCAATGGAGCTGGCCGTGTGAGGGTGTTGTGTCAGAAGCGCGAGGAGGAGGAGAACGATGCGCTCGGCTTCACGAAGACTCGTCCACTCCACCGAACAGTGTCCTGTCGACATCATCGTCCATCGAGTCAATCGTCTTCATGAGCATGTACACCCACCAAGAGGTCACAATATGAGTCAGTGAGGCAGTGCACGGGCAAAATAACAACAGCCATCAGCTGGACGAGGCACCCATCTCCACCATGGTGTACAGGCGCACAACCCTACATGCTTGCGAAGATGCGGCTTAACGAAGTACAACTAGCATAGTAGTAGACAGACACCGGCAGCGTATCTCACAACATGAGGAATTCTGTAGGAGACAAGAGTCAACCAGGAGCATCACGTGTTGGCAATGGAATGAACAAGATGCAAGTGGCCTCTTGACTCTATCCACACACTCATCAGTGCAGGAGACTAGTTCCCATGGAGCTCTTGGGCGCTGCAGTAGTGGTCGCATGGAAGATCGTGTGGCTTTGGCGCATTGATGAGCATGTGTAAACTCTCACTGGATGGATGGTGTAGACTGAGATTTGTGAGGCACAGCTTACGGAACCAAGTCAATAGGGTCAAGAAAACTCGGGGAAATTGCATGCACCAGATACGCTCGTGGTCAATGTTGTTGTTTGTAGTTTAGTAGTGCATATGTTTCAGGCTGTTGTGTGTGTGAGACCATGTTGTTGATCCCTTGGGACCACAAATCCAGGTTGTCCCGGTGCATAACATTACTGCCACGAGTACTTCACCGGCGTGGGTAGTTCCAATCCAGGGTGGCAGCCGGACCCACTTGAGCCGTTGATGTGGGTGGTCCGGCCGACCGGCGTTTCTCACCACACTCGCTTGTTGCTGGACACTACCTCACGTTGTCATTCTAACTTTTGCGCTAAGTGCTTGACTTCTCAAATGCATGGAGCTTGCTCTCACATGTTGGTCGTTGAACATTAATAGCGTTTCTCACTCAGATGATGGCTTCGTGTCACTACCTACTGGCATCAGAGCGGGAAAGTACAAAAACCTAGCATTAGGGTGTCGATTTCTTGTCGGCGCCCATGGTCCAATCCGTGGCCACAACGCCGTAGTCTCTTCGCCAGCCGCAAAACCGGCAGCAGGCATTCTTGGTGCTGCTGCTTTGTTTCTGCACAATTCAGTGAGGAGAAGAGCTGCACGCACATTGTGTGCCAGCTCGCATCGTAGCCACCCTCACCCCGGCCGCGGTCGGCTACGGGTGACTGAATCCTTAAAAACCCTTGGAGTCAGAGGCGGCATCCATGAGGAGTTAGGGATAAAGAACTGTAGGATCTCCTCATTAACATCGTCTCTTGACACCCAGGCAAGCCTGACTCGTCTAAAATGATCGTGAAAGGATGGGAGAATGTCAGATAAGGTGCAAATTCTTGGCCGTAGACCAAAGTTACGTTGCAATCTTAACAAGGGCAGCTCTTCACAGGAGAAGGACCCTATAGAGAGGTTCTAGAGATCCCAAGATGTGACACGATTGTCATCAGGTATGGAGACGTCCGGCCAAACATATGGAGGGCAGCTTCCTGTTGGGAGATGTCGTTTAGGAATGTATTCCTGCTCCAACGACAGAGCCACTTGGGCCGTTTTTGTATGCACCCTCTATCTTTTCCTCTACCCTGGCATTCAATAGCAGGGAACCTGGCAGGGCTGGGGTCATTGTTGTCACCATTGACGGCGTTGTTGTTGAGGTTGTTAGATTCTTGCCATTTCCACAGGCAGTTGCTTCTCCGTTGTTGTTGCCGAAATTCTTTGTGCCGTTCATAGCAACATTCTTGTTGCCATTGTTGTCGTTGTTGGCTGCAGTGTCCTTGGCTGTCGTGTTGCCGTTGGTAGCGGTGTTCTTGGAAACTTCTTCTGTAGCAGCTGCTGCTGGCTTGCCAAAAAGAAGTGTACCAGCTACAGAGAGGCCTTTGAGGGTCATAGAGATCTGCCAACTGACTTCTTGGGCAATCTAGTGGAGCATTTTCTTCTCTATGAGATCATTTCTCCATAATTTTTCTTTCTGGATTAGCGGCAACAACTGCTACTATGCTTTACGCTCATTGTCAGTTCATGGAGGGTGATCATGTCCTTCAAGACCTCCTCAACCTCCTCCACAGCTTTCATTTTCTACATCTCACTAATTTGTGAGATGTTGAAGACTGTGGACATGGTGGTGGGCGAGATGGAGCAGGAGAGCTGATTTATGTGTTTCACCATGATGTCCTTGAGGCCGAGGATGCGTTCAAAGACAGCGTTGCAGATTGTAAATTATTCACCAATGATGGTTTGGTGTTGAAGGCATTTTTAGCTGGTATGAGTTTTTGCATCTTGTTTACCACGAATGTTGCCAAAAATGGTTCTTCAGTACTGTGGTAGGGTGGATAGCACAATGTTGCAAGAATCTGGCACTCTACCGGCTACTTGAACTTCTTGTAACTTGAGGATAGCCTTGTCTATTCTTGTCAGTTGTCTCAGAAACCCTTTCGCATCTTCCATGTTTGCAATGTCCTTGAACTGCTTTGGCATAGGACTCCATGCATGAGTCTCCGTTCTGTCAATTACTTGAGTAGGTGTGTTTGGGAATCTATAGCGCGGATGGGATTGCGATTGGAGAGAAGGTGACCACCGTTGGAGGGGCCACTACCAGTCTGATGGATAGAAGACTAAGCAAGAAATTCTGGTTGACCAGGGATTTGACCAGGAATTTCGCCAAAGGAGCTTGGTTTGAGGCGGCTGTCAAAGCAGCGGCTACCATATCAACGGGAGTTGTGCCAGCTGCAGCATCTTGATTCACTTGAGCTGCCTGTAGCGTAGAAATGTTGGCTTCTTTGGTGCAGATTTCGTCCATATTAATCTCAGGCTCCTTTTAATTCTAGCGTCAGGCTCGAAGGTGTCCCAAACAACTAAAGCAGTATTGAATAATGTGCTATTATAGGCTTCGGCCGCAGAGGCTTGTGCCAAGTAAGAGTATCATAGGTAGAGTTTTATTAAGTCTCGGATGCAAGTTGTTCCTTGGTTCGCGAGGCATGGATAGACACAGTGGGTGTGGAGATAGGCATCTCAGAGCAGCAAGGTACAATAAGATTCCGATTGGTGGCAGGTGAGGGGAGAAGGGAGAGACGGTGTGGTGTGCAGTTCAGTGAGAAACGATCTTTTGACTGTAAGATCTTCATAAGTATCCCGGAGAAAGTGACACACATGGGCAGAGACTGAAAGTCACATCGCATAACATCCGCAGGGAGCATGATGCCGAGGGAGTAGTCTAGGATCATTGCTAACCATCCAGACTGGTAAGTGTCGTAGTGCAAGTCACTCTGATTGGTGTGGATAGTTTCCCAGACTGCTAGAGGCTTGTGCTTCGGTTGCTATGCGCCAGCGACAGTGCACCGATAAACATTACGGAGATGGACAGGTCACCTGTTCTCAATCTTTGTCAGTTAAGGGAAATGAGCCGTGAGGAAAGAATTCTCTTGGCAGATGCCAAGCCAAGATTAACCCAAGTTGAGAACACAGTAGGATAAAATTTCTAAGACGAATTCAAATATAGTGTAAAAATAATAAAAGGCCATGCAACCGTGAATTGTGACCCTCATTCCACATGCGCAACAAGAAAAGCAACTTCCACACCTGTTGGTACAAAAAAACAATCCCATACACGTCATTGTGGAGAGAAACTATGCATCCCCATAAGTTTCACTTTGACTACCGCTAGAACTGCAGTTTTGTATATCTGTTGGGCTTATGGGTTATTTTATTGGAATAATTTGTTGTTTGGACTATATATTTCCTACAAATGGTAATCTCTTTGAGTAACTTATTGTTTTGGGCTTCAATGAGGACATTTTCCATGTTTATGTGTTCGAAGGATTCCGGTTTAGTTGTACGGTCATGTCATAATTAAATTTGTTTTTCTTTGATTGTGCACATCTTAGCCTTCCTGGAGCAACGTAGCACCAACTGCCACGCTGACGTTAGCCATATGGCCCAACCTTCTTTGAACATAAGCATGTCTCGAGATGCTACCCTGCTTCTTTGTGCAACCGCAGCTCGGACCTGGAGTTGTATTATGCCAAGCCTGCTCCAAACATTAATCTAGGTACTTGCTGAATTACATGCCTAGTCTAAACCAATAAACGTGCGGTGTAGGTTGATCTGGGAGTGTTCTGGTCTCCAATCTAGAATAACGTTACTACAAAGACAATGCAGTGCTTGCACATGCCAGGCATGAACATGTTATGCGATTCCTGGAGTGAGTTAATTATGACAGGAATTTCCGCCAGTTGTCTGACCATGCTTAGGTTTCGTGGGGTATCTGTCATAAACAACCCATTTGATATCCCATGCGCCAGCATGGGTCGCTTCGGCCATACGCGTGCTTCAAGTCCCATATACGCTTGATTTTTTTCCCATGCTCCCAGAGCCTCGTTTTGGCTCATGGATGGAGACCGACTGGCGGTGAAGTACCATGGCCCCAATTCAAGCTCGTCACACTTGCCTCATCCTTGTTGTGGGTCAAGTGGCTTGTTTCTTGACATCGCCATGGCGAGTTGTGAAGAATGTTGGCAACAAAAAGTGCATAGAGCTAAGAACCGTGCATGATAAAGTTATGGGTTGGAAGGAAAGTGTGTTTCTAAATGGTCACTTTATCAAGCGTTTTGTCATTGAAAACGGTTGCTTCAATCTATATTTATCAGAAAAACTAATGGAAGCTGAAAGTATCCCTCCATTGCAGGGAGTGCCAACAGGATGACGATGTGATTAACCAAAGACTTCACACATACTTGAAGGGATTTCACAATGGTTTGCTGTCCATTTTGATGTTTGAACTTCATGGAGATGAAGTTTGAAACAACATTTCGCACTAGGTTGCATTGTGTAGATGATCTCCATACTGAATGATCGATCCAGCTGTGGTAAGACAAACAGATGTTTTATTCTAGACCAAACCTACAAACCAGCTCAGAGTCATATTGTTCATATCCATTTGTGGTTCTGTTTGGCAACTACTCACTATTGCTCAATATCTAATTTGTTTTATAGTAATAATTTAAAACCATTTTCCCATGTCATCATGTTCCCCATATTTTTTGTGAATGCTTGCTTCTAAGTGCGGCATTGGCTTATCCTTTATTTTTTACACATTGTTGGGACGGGAAAGTGAGCACATATACACATAATTCTCCATAGATATGCCATATCCATGTTTCCCACATAATTAATGCCATATCTAGTTTTGGAACTATATCAACGCCAAATCCACCCATTTTGCCAAAAAAGATAGATACATCCAAAAACCTGATGTGATCGCAATATCGATGCCACATGGCATGCACCTTCGACATAATGATATCAATAGACCTCAGCAGAAAATCAAAAGCCCCTCCATTGAGGGCTTTGTCATTTTTTCAAAAAAAGAGGGGTTGAAAAGGGTTTGGGTGGGGGTTCCAAAGCACCCCATGCATTGAAGGGGAACTTTTTGGGCAACGCTAGCACAGGGCCTAGCATGAGTACAAAAAAAAATAAGTCCTAAAATTCGGAGTGTAAACTTGGGTAGGGTTTTAACTCGGTTTACATGAGAAAGAGGGATTTTGCATGCCGGCTACAAAATGGAAAGAAGGCCTCTTTGCTCAAACAAAGAAAAGGAAAGAAAAAAGAAACCAAATCTCTCCATTGTCATTCTCGCAATGGATTGATCGACGACGACGGTCACATGACCCTCGTCGCTAAGCTCGGCTAGCGACGCATGTCGGTGATCGAGTGTGACAAGGAGTCGTATATGTTGTTGAATTTCTTCAACGCTTTGGATATAGCTTCTTTATCATTCAACCTACTATGTAACGGATTGGACGGAATCCTTGGCCGACTAGGCCAAAACCACGGTGCTTGAGGGTCTCTGACCCTCAAGCCATCCCATCTCACCGCCAACAGTCCTCGGTGACCCCGCTCGAGTCACTTGGCTCCTTCGACTGGTCGGCTTGGCACTGCCACGCTACACCCCCCCCCCC
>SZWC01003511.1:115852-127911 GCA_023375785.1 Penium margaritaceum
ACGTTGTGGCACGGTGTGGAGACCATGCACGATGACCAACCAAAGTAGGCATATGTCACTGACCATGACCAAAGAATGTCACTAAGTGTGGTAAACTTTGACAACTCACAGCACAAGTCACAAATGGTCAGGGTGGAAGGTAATGGCTTGTGAATACTAGTTATCTACTAGCAAGTACAAATACATTCAATATGTAGTGGCACAATGTGGCTTCAATGCACAGTGACCAACCAAAGTATGCATATGTCACTGAACATGATGAAAGAATTTCACTTCATGTGCTGAACGTTGAAAGCGCATAACACGAGTCACAAATGGTCAAAGGGGAAAACAATGGGTTGGGACCACTAGTTATCAACTAGGAAGTACAAAGACCTTCAACAAGCAGTGGCACGGTATGGCTAGCGTGCACAGTGATCAACCAAAGGATGCATACGTCACTGACTACGACCGAATAAGTCCACTATGTGTGGTCAACATTGAAAACTCATAACATGAGTCACAAATGGTCAGAGGGAGAGACAATGGGTTGGGAAGCCTATGTATTGACTACAAAGGACAAAGAACTTCAATACGTAGTGGCACGGTGTGGCTAATATGCACACCAAACAACCAAACTAGGCATGTGTCACTGATCATGACCAGAGAATTTCAATACGGGTGGTCAACGTGGACCAACCAAAACACGAGTCACAAACGGCCAGGACAGGAAACAATGCTATGGGAATATCGGCTCTCAACAACCAAGTACAACGACCTTTAGTCAGTAGTAGCACGGTGTGGCTACCATGCACAATGACCGACCAAAGTAGGCATATGTACTACCTTTGACCAAAGAAATCCGCTGTGTGTGGTCAACATTGACAACTCATAATACGAGTCACAAATGGTCAGAGGGGTAAACAATGGTTTGGGAACACCAAGTATCACATAGCAAGCACAAGGGACTTCAACACGTTGTGGCACAGTGTGGAGACCATGCACGATGACCAACCAAAGTAGGCATATGTCACTGACCATGACCAAATAATGTCACTAAGTGTGGTAAACTTTGACAACTCACAACACGAGTCAAAAATGGTCAGGGTGGAAGGTAATGGTTTGTGAATACTAGTTATCTACTAGCAAGTACAAATACCTTCAATGTGTAGTGGCACAATGTGGCCTCAATGCACAGTGACCAATCAAAGTATGCATATGTCACTGAACATGACGAACAAATTTCACTTCATGTGGTCAACGTTGAAAACGCATAACACGAGTCACAAATGGTCATAGGGGAAAACAATGGATTGGGAAGCCTATGTCTTGGCTAGAAAGGACAAAGAACTTCAATACTTAGTGGCACGGTATGGCTAATATGCACACCAAACAATCAAACTAGGCATATGTCACTGATCATGAACACAGAATTTCAATATGGGTGGTCAACGTTGACCAACCATAACATGAGTCACAAACGGTCAGGACAGGAAACAATGCTATGGGAATATCGGTTCTCAACTACCAAGTACAACGACCTTCAGTCAGTAGTAGCACGGTCTGGCTACCATGCACAATGACCGACCAAAGTAGGCATATGTCACTGACCATGACCAAATAATGTCACTAAGTGTGGTAAACTTTCACAACTCACAACACGAGTCACAAATGGTCAGGGTGGAAGGTAATGGTTTGTGAATACTAGTTATCTACTAGCAAGTACAAATACCTTCAATATGTAGTGGCACAATGTGGCTTCAATGCACAGTGACCAACCAAAGTATGCATATGTCACTGAACATGACGAACAAATTTCACTTCATGTGGTCAACGTTGAAAACGCATAACACGAGTCACAAATGGTCAGAGGGAGAGACAATGGTTTGGGAAGCCTATGTATTGACTAGAAAGGACAAAGAACTTCAATACGTAGTGGCACGTTGTGGCTAATATGCACACCAAACAACCAAACTAGGCATATGTCACTGATCACGACCACAGAATTTGAATATGGGTGGTCAACGTTGACCAACAATAACACGAGTCACAAACGGTCAGGACAGGAAACAATGCTATGGGAATATCGGTTCTCAACTACCAAGTACAACGACCTTCAGTCAGTAGTAGCACGGTCTGGCTACCATGCACAATGACCGACCAAAGTAAGCATATGTACTGCCTTTGACCAAAGAAATCCGCTGTGTGTGGTCAACGTTGACAACTCATAATACGAGTCACAAATGGTCAGAGGGGTAAACAATGGTTTGGGAACACCAAGTGTCACATAGCAAGCACAAGGGACTTCAACACGTTGTGGCACGGTGTGGAGACCATGCACGGTGACCAACCAAAGTACGCATATGTCACTGACCATGACCAAATAATGTCACTAAGTGTGGTAAACTTTGACAACTCACAACACGAGTCAAACATGGTCAGGGTGGAAGGTAATGGTTTGTGAATACTAGTTATCTACTAGCAAGTACAAATACCTTCAATATCTAGTGGCACAATGTGGCCTAAATGCATAGTGACCAATCAAAGTATGCATATGTCACTAACCATGACGAACAAATCTCACTTCATGTGGTCAATGTTGAAAACGCATAACACGAGTCACAAATGGTCAGAGGGAAAAACAATGGATTGGGGACACTAGTTATCAACTAGCAAGTACAAAGACCTTCAACAAGCAGTGGCACGGTATGGCTAGCGTGCATAGTGACCAACCAAAGGATGCATACGTCACTGACTACGACCGAATAAGTCCACTATGTGTGGTCAACATTGAAAACTCATAACGCCAGTCCCAAATGGTCAGAGGGAGAGACACTTGTTTGGGAAGCATATTTATTGACTAGACAAGACAAAGAACTTCAATACGTAGTGGCACGGTGTGGCTAATATGCACACCAAACAATCAAACTTGGCATATGTCACTGATCATGACCACATAATTTCAATATGGGTGGTCAACGTTGACCAACCATAACACGAGTCACAAACGGTAAGAAGAGGAAACAATGCTATGAGAATATCGGTTCTCAACCACCAAGTACAATGACCTCCAGTCAGTAGTAGCACGGTGTGTCTACCATGCACAAAGACCGACCAAAGTAGGCATATGTACTGCCTTTGACCAGAGAAATCCGCAGTGTGTGGTCAACGTTGACAACTCATAATACGAGTCACAAATGGTCAGAGGGGGAGACAATGGTTTGGGAATACTTGGTATCGACTAGCAAGTACAAAGACCTTCGATAAGTGGTGGCACGGTATGGCTGCCATGCACAATGACCAATCAAAATATTCTTTTGTCATAAACTATCATAAAAATAGTTTCACTGTGTCATGTCAACTTTCCTTTTTACGACTGGTCAATCGCAGCAAAATTCAAAACTTAGTCTGCGTCAATTGTTTACGAAAAATCTGAATTTGCTATCATTCATACTTCTGAAAACTACCATATAATCGTACACCCCCTTATTTTATGCCCTTTACCTATACGAACCCTTATAATGTCATTTGGACACCATATGAACACCATGTGAGTTGGCTTAGTGCTTATAGAGTTAGATTCTGGAGCGATAGGTCAGGGGTTTGAATCCTCGTACGCGCAATATAAAATAGGCTCGCGAACTGGGGGGGGGGGACGGCCGTGTTGTGCTACCTCAACTCTACCTTCGAGCCTAAGCCGTGGGGGGGTAGGGGGGGTGTCATAGTGCGTTCGCAAATCTGTCCTCCAGGTCGTCCACGGAACATCCCTCTAGGGGGGTGGGAGGGAGTATTCCAGTGAAGGCACCTACGCGTAACAAATAAACAAAAAACGACCTGGTGTCAAAGGGAGAAACCTTTTGCTATTTATTGACTATCAAGTGCAAATACTTTCAACAAGTAGTGGAACGGTGTGGCTACCATGTACAATGACCAACCAGATTAGGCATGTGCCACTTACCATGACCAAATAATTTTACTATGTGTGGTTAACGTTGACAACCCATACTATGGGCCACGAATTGTCAAAGGGGGAAGCAATGGGTTGGGAACACCAAGTATCACATACCAAGCACAAGGGGCTTCAATACGTTGTGGCACGGTGTGGAGACCATGCACGATGACCAACCAAAGCAGGCATATGTCACTGACCATGACTAAATAATGTCACTAAGTGTGGTAAACTTTGACAACTCACAACACGAGTCACAAATGGTCAGGGTGGAAGGTAATGGTTTGTGAATACTGGTTATCTACTAGCAAGTACAAATACCTTCAATATGTAGTGGCACAATGTGGCTTCAATGCACAGTGACCAACCAAAGTATGCATATGTCACTGAACATGACGAAAGAATTTCACTTCATGTGGTCAACGTTGAAAACGCATAACACGAGTCACAAATGGTCAAAGGGGAAAACAATGGGTTGGGAAGCCTATGTATTGGCTAGAAAGGACAAAGAACTTCAATACGTAGTCGCACGGTGTGGCTAAGATGCACACCAAACAATCAAACTAGGCATATGTCACTGATCATGACCAGAGAATTTCAATATGGGTGGTCAACGTTGACAAACCATAACACGAGTCAAAAACGGCCAGGAGAGGAAACAATGCTATGAGAATATCGGTTCTCAACTACCAAGTACAATGACCTTCAGTCAGTAGTAGCGCGGTGTGGCTACCATGCACGATGACCGACCAAAGTAGGCATATTTACTGCCTTTGACCAAAGAAATCCGCTGTGTGTGGTCCACGTTGACAACTCGTAATACAAGTCACAAATGGTCAGAGGAGAAACAATGGTTTGGGAACGCCACGTATCAAATAGCAAGCACAAGGGGCTTCAATACGTTGTGGCACGGTGTGGGGAACATGCACGATGACCAACCAAAGTAGGCATATGTCACTGACCATGACCAAATAATGTCACTAAGTGTGGTAAACTTTGACAACTCACAACACGAGTCACAAATGGTCAGAGGGGAAAACAATGGATTGGGGACACTAGTTATCAACTAGCAAGTACAAAGACCTTCAACAAGCAGTGGCACGGTATGGCTAGCGTGCACACTGACCAACCAAAGGATGCATACCTCACTGACTACGACCGAATAAGTCCACTATGTGTGGTCAACATTGACAACACATAACGCCAGTCCCAAATGGTCATCGGGAGAGACAATGGTTTGGGAAGCATATGTATTGACTAGAAAGGAAAAATAAATTCAATACGTAGTGGCACGGTGTGACTAATATGCACACCAAAAAATCATACTTGGCATATGTCACTGATCATGACCACAGAATTTCAATATGGGTGGTCAACGTTGACCAACCATAACACGAGTCACAAACGGTAAGAAGAGGTAACAATGCTATGAGAATATTGGTTCTCAACTACCAAGTACAATGACCTTCAGTCAGTAGTAGCACGGTGTGCCTACCATGCACAATGACCGACCAAAGTAGGCATATGTACTGCCTTTGACCAGAGAAACCCGCTGTGTGTGGTCAACGTTGACAACTCATAATACGAGTCACAAATGGTCGGAGGGGGAAACAATGGTTTGGGAACACCAAGAATCATATAGCAAGCACAAGGGGCTTCAATATGTTGTGGCACGTTGTGGAGACAATGCACGATGACCAACCAAAGTAGGCATATGTCATTGACCATGAACAAATAATGCCACTAAGTGTGGTAAACTTTGACAACTCACAACACGAGTCACAAATGGTCAGGGTGGAAGGTAATGGTTTGTGACTACTAGTTATCTACTAGCAAGTACAAATATCTTCAATATGTAGTGGCACAATGTGGCTTCAATGCACGGTGACCAACCAAAGTATGCATATGTCACTGAACATGACGAACAAATTTCACTTCATGTGGTCAATGTTGAAAACACATAACACAAGTCACAAATGGTCAGAGGAGAAACAATGGTTTGGGAACACCAAGTATCACATAGCAAGCACAAGGGGCTTCAATATGTTGTGGCACGTTGTGGAGACAATGCACGATGACCAACCAAAGTAGGCATATGTCATTGACCATGAACAAATAATGCCACTAAGTGTGGTAAACTTTGACAACTCACAGCACGAGTCACAAATGGTCGGAGGGGGAAACAATGGTTTGGGAACACCAAGTATCACATAGCAAGCACAAGGGGCTTCAATATGTTGTGGCACGTTGTGGAGACAATGCACGATGACCAACCAAAGTAGGCATATGTCATTGACCATGAACAAATAATGCCACTAAGTGTGGTAAACTTTGACAACTCACAGCACGAGTCACAAATGGTCAGAGGGGAAAACAATGGGTTGGGAAGCCTATGTATTGGCTAGAAAGGACAACGAACTTCAATACGTAGTGGCACGGTATGGCTACCATGCACAATGACCGACCAAAGTAGGCATATTTACTGCCTTTGACCAAAGAAATCCGCTGTGTGTGGTCCACGTTGACAACTCATAGTACGAGTCACAAATGGTCAGAGGGGGAAATAATGGTTTAATAACACCACGTATCACATAGCAAGCACAAGGGGCTTCAATACGTTGTGGCACGGTGTGGGGACCATGCACGATGACCAACCAAAGTAGGCATATGTCACTGACCATGACCAAACAATGTCACTGAGTGTGGTAAACATTGACAACTCACAACACGAGTCACAAATGGTCAGGGTGGAAGGTAATGGTTTGTGAATACTAGTTATCTACTAGCAAGTACAAATACCTTCAATATGTAGTGGCACAATGTGGCTTCAATGCACGGTGACCAACCAAAGTATGCATATGTCACTAACCATGAAGAACAAATTTTACTTCATATGGTCAACGTTGAAAACGCATAACACGAGTCACAAATGGTCATAGGGGAAAACAATGGATTGGGAAGCCTATGTATTGGCTAGAAAGGACAACGAACTTCAATACGTAGTGGCACGGTATGGCTAATATGCACACCAAACAATCAAACTAGGCATATGTCAATGACCATGACCACAGAATTTCAATATGGGTGGTCAACGTTGACCAACCATAACACGAGTCACAAACGGTCAGGTCAGGAAACAATGCTATGGGAATATCGGTTCTCAACTACCAAGTACGACCTTCAGTCAGTAGTAGCACGGTGCGGCTACCATGCACAATGACCGACCAAAGTAGGCATATGTACTGCCTCTGACCAATGAAATCCGCTGTGTGTGGTCAACGTTGACAACTCATAATACGAGTCACAAATGGTCAGAGGGGGAAACAATGGTTTGGGAACACCAAGTATCACATAGCAAGCACAAGGGGCTTCAATACGTTGTGGCACGGTGTGGAGACCATGCAGGATGACCAACCAAAGTTGGCATATGTCACTGACCATGACCAAATAATGTCACTAAGTGTGGTAAACTTTGACAACTCACAGCACGAGTCACAAATGGTCAGGGTGGAAGGTAATGGCTTGTGAATACTAGTTATAAACTAGCAAGTACAAATACCTTCAATATGTAGTGGCACAATGTGGCTTCAATGCAAACTGACCAACCAAAGTATGCATATGTCACTGAACATGACGAGAGAATTTCACTTCATGTGGTGAACGTTGAAAGCGCATAACACGAGTCACAAATGGTCAAAGGGGAAAACAATGGGTTGGGAACACTAGTTATCAACTAGGAAGTGCTAAGACCTTCAACAAGCAGTGGCACGGTATGGCTAGCGTGCAAAGTGATCAACCAAAGGATGCATACGTCACTGAATACCACCGAATAAGTCCACTATGTGTGGTCAACATTGACAACTCATAACACGAGTCACAAATGGTCAGAGGGAGAGACAATGGTTTGGGAAGCCTATGTATTTACTAGAAAGGACAAAGAACTTCTATACGTAGTGGCACGGTGTGGCTAATATGCACACCAAACAACCAAACTAGGCATATGTCACTGATCATGACCACAGAATTTGAATATGGGTGGTCAACGTTGACCAACCAAAACACGAGTCACAAACGGTCAGGACAGGAAACAATGCTATGGGAATATCGGTTCTCAGGTACCAAGTACAACGACCTTCAGTCAGTAGTAGCACGGTGTGGCTACCATGCACAATGACTGACCAAAGTAGGCATATGTACTGCCTCTGACCAATGAAATCCGCTGTGTGTGGTCAACGTTAACAACTCATAATACGAGTCACAAATGGTCAGAGGGGTAAACAATGGTTTGGGAACACCGAGTATCACATAGCACGAACAAGGGGCTTCAACACGTTGTGGTATGGTGTGGAGACCATGCACGATGACCAACCAAAGTAGGCATATGTCACTGACCATGACCAAATAATGTCACTAAGTGTGGTAAACTTTGACAACTCACAACACGAGTCACAAATGGTCAGGGTGGAAGGTAATGGTTTGTGAATACTAGTTATCTACTAGCAAGTACAAATACCTTCAATATGTAGTGGCACAATGTGGCNTCTCACTTCATGTGGTCAACGTTGAAAACACATAACACGAGTCACAAATGGTCAGAGGGGAAAACAATGGGTTGGGAAGCCTATGTATTGGCTAGAAAGGACAAAGAACTTCAATACGTAGTCGCACGGTGTGGCTGATATGCACACCAAACATTCAAACTAGGCATATGTCACTGATCATGACCAATGAATTTCAATATGGTTGGTCAACGTTGACGAACCATAACACGAGTAAAAAACGGTCAGGCGAGGAAACAATGCTATTAGAATATCGGTTCTCAACTACCAAGTACAATGACCTTCAGTCAGTAGTAGCGCGGTGTGGCTACCATGCACAATGACCGACCAAAGTAGGCATATTTACTGCCTTTGACCAAAGAAATCCGCTGTGTGTGGTCCACGTTGACAACTCATAATATGAGTCATAAACGGTCAGAGGGGGAAACAATGGTTTGGGAACACCACGTATCACATAGCAAGCATAAGGGGCTTCAATACATTGTGGCACGGTGTGGGGAACATGCACGATGACCACCCAAAGTAGGCATATGTCACGGACCATGACNAATAATGTCACTAAGTGTGGTAAACTTTGACAACTCACAACACGAGTCACAAATGGTCAGGGTGGAAGGTAATGGTTTGTGAATACTAGTTATCTTCTAGCAAGTACAAATACCTTCAATATGTAGTGGCACAATGTGGCATCAATGCACAGTGACCAACCAAAGTATGCATATGTCACTAACCATGACGAACAAATCTCACTTCATGTGGTCAATGTTGAAAACGCATAACACAAGTCACAAATGGTCAGAGGGGAAAACAATGGATTCGGGAGACTAGTTATCAACTAGCAAGTACAAAGACATTCAACAAGCAGTGGCACGGTATGGCTAGCGTACACAGTGACCAACCAAAGGATGCAAACGTTACTGACTACGACCGAATAAGTCCACTATGTGTGGTCAACATTGACAACTCATAACGCCAGTCCCAAATGGCCAGAGGGAGAGACAATGGTTTGGGAAGCATATGTATTGACTAGAAAGGACAAAGAACTTCGATACGTAGTCGCACGGTGTGGCTAATATGCACACCAAACAATCAAACTAGGCATATGTCACTGATCATGACCACATAATTTCAATATGGGTGGTCAACGTTGACGAACCATAACACGAGTCAAAAACGGTCAGGAGAGGAAACAATGCTATGAGAATATCGGTTCTCAACTACCAAGTACAATGACCTTCAGTCAGTAGTAGCGCGGCGTGGCTACCATGCACAATGACCGACCAAAGTAGGCATATTTACTGCCTTTGACCAAAGAAATCCGCTGTGTGTGGTCCACGTTGACAACTCATAATACGAGTCACAAATGGTCAGAGGGGGAAACAATGGTTTGGGAACACCACGTATCACATGGCAAGCACAAGGGGCTTAAATACGTTGTGGCACGGTGTGGGGAACATGCACGATGACCAACCAAAGTAGGCATATGTCACTGACCATGACCAAATAATGTCACTAAGTGTGGTAAACTTTGACAACTCACAACACGAGTCACAAATGGTCAGAGGAGAAAACAATGGATTGGGGACACTAGTTATCAACTAGCAAGTACAAAGACCTTCAACAAGCAGTGGCACGGTATGGCTAGCGTGCACAGTGACCAACCAAAGGATGCATACGTCACTGACTATGACTGAATAAGTCCACTATGTCTGGTCAACATTGACAACTCATAACGCCAGTCCCAAATGGTCAGAGGGAGAGACAATGGTTTGGGAAGCATATGTATTGACTAGAAAGGACAAAGGACTTCAATACGTAGTGGCACGGTGTGGCTAATATGCACACCAAACAACCAAACTAGGCATGTGTCACTGATCATGACCACAGAATTTCAATACGGGTGGTCAACGTTGACCAACCAAAACACGAGTCATAAACGGCCAGGACAGGAAACAATGATATGGGAATATCGGCTCTCAACTACCAAGTACAACGGCCTTCAGTCAGTAGTAGCACGGTGTGGCTACCATGCACAATGACCGACCAAAGTAGGCATATGTACTGCCTTTGACCAAAGAAATCCGATGTGTGTGGTCAACGTTGACAACTCATAATACGAGTCACAAATGGTCAGAGGGGTAAACAATGGTTTGGGAACACCAAGTACCACATAGCAAGCACAAGGGGCTTCAACACGTTGTGGCACGGTGTGGATACCATGCACGATGACCAACCAAAGTAGGCATATGTCACTGACCATGACCAAATGATGTCACTAAGTGTGGTAAACTTTGACAACTCACAACACGAGTCACAAAGGGTCAGGGTGGAAGGTAATGGTTTGTGAATACTAGTTATCTACTAGCAAGTACAAATACCTTCTATATGTAGTGGCACAATGTGGCCTCAATGCACAGTGACCAACCAAAGTATGCATGTCACTAACCATGACGAACAAATCTCACTTCATGTGGACAATGTTGAAACGCATAACACAAGTCACACATGGTCAGAGGGGAAAACAATGAATTGGGGACACTAGTTATCAACTAGCAAGTACAAAGACCTTCAACAAGCAGTGGCACGGTATGGCTAGCGTGCACAGTGACCAACCAAAGGATGCATACGTCACTGACTACGACCGAATAAGTCCACTGTGTGTGGTCAACATTGACAACTCATAACGCCAGTCCCAAATGGTCAGAGGGAGAGACAATGGTTTGGAAAGCATATGTATTGACTAAAAGGACAAAGAACTTCAATACGTAGTGGCACGGTGTGGCTAGTATGCACACCAAACAATCAAACTTGGCATATGTCACTGATCATGACCACAGAATTTCAATATGGGTGGTCAACGTTGACCAACCATAACACGAGTCACAAACGGTAAGAAGAGGAAACAATGCTATGAGAATATCGGTTCTCAACTACCAAGTACAATGACCTTCAGTCAGTAGTAGCACGGTGTGCCTACCATGCACAATGACCGACCAAAGTAGGCATATGTACTGCCTTTGACTAGAGAAATCCGCTGTGTGTGGTCAACGTTGAAAACTCATAATACGAGTCACAAATGGTCACAGGGGGAAACAATGGTTTGGGAACACCAAGTATCACATAGCAAGCACAAGGGGCTTCAATACGTTGTGGCACGGTGTGGAGACCATGCACGATGACCAACCAAAGTAGGCATATGTCACTGACCATGACCAAATAATGTCACTAAGTGTGGTAAACTTTGACAACTCACAACACGAGTCACAAATGGTCAGGGTGGAAGGTAATGGTTTGTGAATACTAGTTATCTACTAGCAAGTACAAATACCTTCAATATGTAGTGGCACAATGTGGCTTCAATGCACAGTGACCAACCAAAGTATGCATATGTCACTAACCATGACGAACAAATTTCACTTCATGTGGTCAACGTTGAAAACGCATAACACGAGTCACAAATGGTCAGAGGGGAAAACAATGGATTGGGAAGCCTATGTATTGGCTAGAAAGGACAAAGAACTTCAATACGTAGTGGCACGGTGTGGCTAATATGCACACCAAACAATCAAACT
>SZWC01003511.1:144106-157388 GCA_023375785.1 Penium margaritaceum
GTATCACATAGCAAGCACAAGGGGCTTCAATACGTTGTGGCACGGTGTGGGGAACATGCACGATGACCAACCAAAGTATGCATATGTCACTGACCATGACCAAAGAATGTCACTAAGTGTGGTAAACTTTTACAACTCACAACACGAGTCACAAATGGTCAGGGTGGAAGGTAATGGTTGGTGAATACTAGTTATCTACTAGCAAGTACAAATACCTTCAATATGTAGTGGCACAATGTGGCCTCAATGCACAGTGACCAACCAAAGTATGCATATGTCACTAACCATGACGAACAAATCTCACTTCACGTGGTCAACGTTGAAAACACATAACACGAGTCACAAATGGTCAGAGGGGAAAACAATGGGTTGGGAAGCCTATGTATTGGCTAGAAAGGACAAAGAACTTCAATACATAGCCGCACGGTGTGGCTAATATGCACACCAAACAATCAAACTAGGCATATGTCACTGATTATGACCAGAGAATTTCAATATGGGTGGTCAACGTTGACGAACCATAACACGAGTCAAAAACAGCGAGGAGAGGAAACAATGCTATGAGAACATCGGTTCTCAACTACCAAGTACAATGACCTTCAGTCAGTAGTAGCGCGGTGTGGCTACCAGGCACAATGACCGACCAAAGTAGGCATGTTTACTGCCTTTGACCAAAGAAATCCGATGTGCGTGGTCCACGTTGACAACTCATAATACGAGTCACAAATGGTCAGAGGGGGAAACAATGGTTTGGAAACACCACGTATCACATAGCAAGCACAAGGGGCTTCAATACGTTGTGGCACGGTGTGGGGAACATGCACGATGACCAACCAAAGTAGGCATATATCACTGACCATGACCAAATAATGTCACTAAGTGTGGTAAACTTTGACAACTCACAACACGAGTCACAAATGGTCAGGGTGGAAGGTAATGGTTTGTGAATACTAGTTATCTACTAGCAAGTACAAATACCTTCAATATGTAGTGGCACAATGTGGCCTCAATGCACAGTGACCAACAAAAGTATGCATATGTCACTAACCATGACGAACAAATCTCACTTCATGTGGTCAATGTTGAAAACGCATAACACAAGTCACAAATGGTCAGATGGGAAAACAGTAGATTGGGGACACTAGTTATCAACTAGAAAGTACAAAGACCTTCAACAAGCAGTGGCACGGTATGGCTAGCATGCAAAGTGACCAACCAAAGGATGCATACGTCACTGACTACGACCGAATAAGTCCACTATGTGTGGTCAACATTGACAACTCACAACGCCAGTCCCAAATGGTCAGACGGAGAGACAATGGTTTGGGAATCATATGTATTGACTAGAAAGGACAAAGAACTTCAATACGTAGAGGCACGGTGTGGCTAATATGCACACCAAACAATCAAACTTGGCATATGTCACTGATCATGACCACGGAATTTCAAGATGGATGGTCAACGTTGACCAACCATAACACGAGTCACAAATGGTAAGAAGACGAAACAATGCTATGAGAATATTGGTCCTCAACTACCAAGTACAATGACCTTCAGTCAGTAGTAGCACGGTGTGCCTACCATGCTCAATGACCGACCAAAGTAGGCATATGTCCTGCCTTTGACCAGAGAAATCCGCTGTGTGTGGTCAACGTTGACAACTTATAATACGAGTCACAAATGGTCAGAGGGAGAAACAATGGTTTGGGAACACCAAGTATCACATAGCAAGCACAAGGGGCTTCAATACGTTGTGGCACGGTGTGGAGACCATGCACGATGACCAACCAAAGTAGGCATATGTCACTGACCATGAACAAATAATGTCACTAAGTGTGGTAAACCTTGACAACTCACAACACGAGTCACAAATGGTCAGGGTGGAAGGTAATGGTTTGTGAATACTAGTTATCTACTAGCAAGTACAAATACCTTCAATATGTAGTGGCACAATGTGGCTTCAATGCACAGTGACCAGCCAAAGTATGCATATGTCACTAACCATGACGAACAAATTTCACTTCATGTGGTCAACGTTGAAAACGCATAACACGAGTCACAAATGGGCAGAGGGCAAAACAATGGATTGGGAAGCCTATGTATTGGCTAGAAAGGACAAAGAACTTCAATACGTAGTTGCACGGTGTGGCTAATATGCACACCAAACAATCAAATTAGGCATATGTCACTGATCATGACCAGAGAATTTCAATATGGGTGGTCAATGTTGACCAACCATAACACGGGTCACAAACGGTCAGGAGAGGAAACAATGCTATGGGAATATTGGCTCTCAACTACCAAGTACAACGACCTTCATTCAATAGTAGCACGGTGTGGCTACCATGCACAATGACCGACCAAACTAGGCATATGTACTGCCTCTGACCAATGTAATCCGCTGTGTGTGGTCAACATTGACAACTCATAATACGAGTCACAAATGGTCAGATGGGGAAACAATGGGTTGGGAACACCAAGTATCACATAGCAAGCACAAGGGGTTTCAATACGTCGTGGCACGGTGTGGAGACCATGCACGATGACCAACCAAAGTAGGCATATGTCACTGACCATGACCAAATAATGTCACTTAGTGTGGTAAACTTTGACAACTCACAGCACGAGTCACAAATGGGCAGGGTGGAAGGTAATGGCTTGTGAATACTAGTTATCTACTAGCAAGTACAATCACCTTCAATTTGTAGTGGCACAATGTGGTTTTAATGCAAAGTGACCAACCAAAGTATGCATATGTCACTGAACATGACGAAAGAATTTCACTTCATGTGGTGAATGTTGAAAGCGCATAACACGAGTCACAAATGGTCAAAGGGGAAAACAATGGGTTGGGAACACTAGTTATCAACTAGGAAGTGCAAAGACCTTCAACAAGCAGTGGCACGGTATGGCTAGCGTGCACAATGATCAACCAAAGGATGCATACGTCACTGACTACGACCGATAAGTCCACTATGTGTGGTCAACATTGACAACTCATAACGCGAGTCACAAATGGTCAGAGGGAGAGACAATGGTTTGGGAAGCCCATGTATTGACTAGAAAGGACAAACAACTTCTATACGTAGTGGCACGGTGTGGCTAATATGCACACCAAACAACCAAACTAGGCATATGTCACTGATCATGACCACATAATTTGAATATGGGTGGTCAACGTTGACCAACCAAAACACGAGTCACAAACGGTCAGGACAGGAAACAATGCTATGGGAATATCGGTTCTCAACTACCAAGTACAACGACCTTCAGTCAGTAGTAGCACGGTGTGGCTACCATGCACAATGACCGACCAAAGTAGGCATATGTACTGCCTTTGACCAAAGAAATCCGCTGTGTGTGGTCAACGTTGACAACTCATAATACGAGTCACAAATGGTCAGAGGGGTAAACAATGGTTTGGGAACACCAAGTATCACATAGCAAGAACAAGGGGCTTCAACACGTGGTGGCACGGTGTGGAGACCATGCACGATGACCAACCAAAGTACGCATATGTCACTGACCATGACCAAATAATGTCACTAAGTGTGGTAAACTTTGACAACTCACAACACGAGTCACACATGGTCAGGGTGGAAGGTAATGGTTTGTGAATACTAGTTATCTACTAGCAAGTACAAATACCTTCAATATGTAGTGGCACAATGTGGCTTCAATGCACAGTGACCAACCAAAGTATGCATATGTCACTGAACATGACGAACAAATTTCACTTCATGTGGTCAACGTTGAAAACGCATAACACGGGTCACAAATGGTCAAATGGGAAAACAATGGATTGGGAAGCCTATGTATTGGCTAGAAAGTACAAAAAACTTCAATACGGAGTTGCACGGTGTGGCTAATATGCACACCAAACAATCAAATTAGGCATATGTCACTGATCATGACCAGAGAATTTCAACATGGGTGGTCAACGTTGACGAACCATAACACGGGTCACAAACGGTCAGGAGATGAAACAATGCTATGAGAATATCGGTTCTCAACTACCAAGTACAATGACCTTCAGTCAGTAGTAGCGCGGTGTGGCTACCATGCACAATGACCGACCAAAGTAGGCATATGTACTGCCTCTGACCAATGAAATCCGCTCTGTGTGGTCAACGTTGACAACTCATAATACGAGTCACAAATGGTCAGAGGGGGAAACAATGGTTTGGGAACACCAAGTATCACATAGCAAGCACAAGGGGCTTCAATACGTCGTGGCACGGTGTGGAGACCATGCACGATGACCAACCAAAGTAGGCATATGTCAGTGACCATGACCAAATAATGTCACTTAGTGTGGTAAACTTTGACAACTCACAGCACGAGTCACAAATGGGCAGGGTGGAAGGTAATGGCTTGTGAATACTAGTTATCTACTAGCAAGTACAAAAACCTTCAATATGTAGTGGCACAATGTGGCTTCAATGCAAAGTGACCAACCAAAGTATGCATATGTCACTGAACATGACGAAAGAATTTCACTTCATGTGGTGAACGTTGAAAGCGCATAACACGGGTCACAAATGGTCAGATGGGAAAACAATGGATTGGGAACACTAGTTATCAACTAGGAAGTGCAAAGACCTTCAACAAGCAGTGGCACGGTATGGCTAGCATGCACAGTGATCAACCAAAGGATGCATACGTCACTGACTACGACCGATAAGTCCACCATGTGTGGTCAACATTGACAACTCATAACACGAGTCACAAATGGTCAGAGGGAGAGACAATGGTTTGGGAAGCCTATGTATTGACTAGAAAGGACAAACAATTTATATACGTAGTGGCACGGTGTGGCTAATATGCACACCAAACAACCAAATACGCATATGTCACTGATCATGACCACATAATTTGAATATGGGTGGTCAACGTTGACCAACCAAAACACGAGTCACAAACGGTCAGGACAAGAAACAATGCTATGGGAATATCGGTTCTCAACTACCAAGTACAACGACCTTCAGTCAGTAGTAGCACGGTGTGGCTACCATGCACAATGACAGACCAAAGTAGGCATATGTACTGCCTTTGACCAAAGAAATCCGCTGTGTGTGGTCAACGTTGACAACTCATAATACGAGTCACAAATGGTCAGAGGGGGAAACAATGGTTTGGGAACACCAAGTATCACATAGCAAGCACAAGGGGCTTCAATACGTTGTGGCACGGTGTGGAGACCATGCACGATGACCAACCAAAGTAGGCATATGTCACTGACCATGACCANGACCAAAGTAGGCATATGTACTGCCTTTGACCAAAGAAATCCGCTGTGTGTGGTCAACGTTGACAACTCATAATACGAGTCACAAAAGGTCAGAGGGGTAAACAATGGTTTGGGAACACCAAGTATCACATAGCAAGAACAAGGCGGTTCTACACGTTGTGGAGACCATGCACGATGACCAACCAAAGTACGCATATGTCACTGACCATGACCAAGTAATGTCACTATGTGTGGTAAACTTTGACAACTCACAACACGAGTCACACATGGTCAGGGTGGAAGGTAATGGTTTGTGAATACTAGTTATCTACTAGCAAGTACAAATACCTTCAATATGTAGTGGCACAATGTGGCTTGAATACACAGTGACCAACCAATGTATGCATATGTCACTGAACATGACGAACAAATTTCACTTCATGTGGTCAACGTTGAAAACGCATAACACGAATCACAAATGGTCAAAGGGGAAAACAATGGGTTGGGAAGCCTATGTATTGGCTAGAAAGGACAAAGAACTTCAATACGCAGTCGCATGGTGTGGCTAATATGCACACCAAACAATCAAACTAGGCATATGTCACTGATCATGACCAGAGAATTTCAATATGGGTGGTCAACGTTGACGAACCATAACACGGGTCACAAACGGTCAGGGGAGGAAACAATGCTATGAGAATATCGGTTCTCAACTACCAAGTACAATGACCTTCAGTCAGTAGTAGCGCAGTGTGGCTACCATGCACAATGACCGACCAAAGTAGGCATATTAACTGCATTTGACCAAAGAAATCCGCTGTGTGTGGTCCACGTTGACAACTCATAATACGAGTCACAGATGGTCAGAGGGGGAAACAATGATTTGGGAACACCACGTATTACATAGCAAGCGCAAGGGGCTTCAATACGTTGTGGCACGGTGTGGGGACCATGCACGATGACCAACCAAAGTAGGCATATGTCACTGACCATGACCAAATAATGTCACTAAGTGTGGTAAAATTTGACAACTCACAGCACAAGTCACAAATGGTCAGGGTGGAAGGTAATGGCTTGTGAATACTAGTTATCTACTAGCAAGTACAAATACCTTCAATATGTAGTGGCACAATGTGGCTTCAATGCACAGTGACCAACCAAAGTATGCATATGTCACTGAACATGACAAAAGAATTTCACTTCATGTGGTGAACATTGAAAGCGCATAACACAAGTCACAAATGGTCAAAGGGGAAACCAATGGGTTGGGAACACTAGTTATCAACTAGGAAGTACAAAGACCTTCAACAAGCAGTGGCACGGTATGGCTAGCGTGCACAGTGATCAACCAAAGGATGCATACGTCACTGACTACGACCGAATAAGTCCACTATGTGTGGTCAACATTGACAACTCATAGCACGAGTCACAAATGGTCAGAGGGAGAGACAATGGTTTGGGAAGCCTATGTATTGACTAGAAAGGACAAAGGACTTCAATACGCAGTGGCACGGTGTGGCTAATATGCACACCAAACAACCAAACTAGGCATGTGTCACTGATCATGACCACAGAATTTCAATACGGGTGGTCAACATTGACCAACCAAAACACGAGTCACAAACGGCCAGGACAGGAAACAATGCTATGGGAATATCAGCTCTCAACTACCAAGTACACTGACCTTCAGTCAGTAGTAGCACGGTGTGGCTACCATGCACAATGACCGACCAAAGTAGGCATATGTACTGCCTTTGACCAACAAAATCCGCTGTGTGTGGTCAACGTTGACAACTCATTATACGAGTCACAAATGGTCAGGGGGGTAAACAATGGTTTGGGAACACCAAGTATCACATAGCAAGCACAAGGGGCTTCAACACGTTGTGGCACGGTGTGGAGACCATGCACGATGACCAACCAAAGTAGGCATATGTCACTGACCATGACCAAATAATGTAACTAAGTGTGGTAAACTTTGGCAATTCACAACACGAGTCACAAATGGTCAGGGTGGAAGGTAATGGTTTGTGAATACTAGTTATCTACTAGCAATTACAAATACCTTCAATATGTAGTGGCACAATGTGGCCTCAATGCAAAGTGACCAACCAAAGTATGCATATGTCACTAACCATGACGAACAAATATCACTTCATGTGGTCAACGTTGAAAACACATAAAACGAGTCACAAATGGTCAGAGGGGAAAACAATGGGTTGGGAAGCCTATGTATTGGCTAGAAAGGACAAAGAACTTCAATACGTAGTCGCACGGTGTGGCTAATATGCACACCAAACAATCAAACTAGGCATATGTCATTGATCATGACCAGAGAATTTCAATATGGGTGGTCAACGCTGACCAACCATAACACAAGTCACAAACGGTCAGGAGAGGAAACAATGCTATGAGAATATCGGTTCTCAACTACCAAGTACAATGACCTTCAGTCAGTAGTAGCGCGGTGTGGCTACCATGCACAATGACCGACCAAAGTAGGCATATTTACTGCCTTTGACCAAAGAAATCCGATGTGCGTGGTCCACGTTGACAACTCATAATACGAGTCACAAATGGTCAGAGGGGGAAACAATGGTTTAGGAACACCATGTATCACATAGCAAGCACAAGGGGCTTCAATACGTTGTGGCACGGTGTGGGGACCATGCACGATGACCAACCAAAGTAGGCATATGTCACTGACCATGACCAAATAATGTCACTAAGTGTGGTAAACTTTGGCAACTCACAACACGAGTCACAAATGGTCAGGGTGGAAGTTTTGGTTTGTGAATACTAGTTATCTACTAGCAAGTAAAAATACCTTCAATATGTAGTGGCACAATGTGGCCTCAATGCACAGTGACCAACCAAAGTATGCATATGTCACTAACCATGACGAACAAATCTCACTTGATGTGGTCAACGTTGAAAACACATAAAACGAGTCACAAATGGTCAGACGGGAAATCAATGGGTTGGGAAGCCTATGTATTGGCTAGAAAGGACAAAGAACTTTAATACGTAGTCGCACGGTGTGGCTAATATGCACACCAAACAATCAAACTAGGCATATGTCACTGATCATGACCAGAGAATTTCAATATGGGTGGTCAACGTTGACGAACCATAACACGAGTCAAAAACGGTCAGGAGAGGAAACAATGCTATGAGAATATCGGTTCTCAACTACCAAGTACAATGACCTTCAGTCAGTAGTAGCGCGGTGTGGCTACCATGCACAATGACCGACCAAAGTAGGCATATTTACTGCCTTTGACCAAAGAAATCCGCTGTGTGTGGTCCACGTTGACAACTCATAATACGAGTCAAAAATGGTCAGAGGGGGAAACAATGGTTTGGGAACACCACGTATCACATAGCAAGCGCAAGGGGCTTCAATACGTTGTGGCACGGTGTGGGGACCATGCACGATGACCAACCAAAGTAGGCATATGTCACTGACCATGACCAAAAAATGTCAATAAGTGTGGTAAACTTTGACAACTCACAACACGAGACACAAATAATCAGGGTGGAAGGCAATGGTTTGTGAATACTAGTTATCTACTAGCAAGTACAAATACCTTCAATATGTAGTGGCACAATGTGGCCTCAGTGCACAGTGACCAATCAAAGTATGCATATGTCACTAACCATGACGAACAAATTTCACTTCATGTGGTCAACGTTGAAAACACATAACACGAGTCACAAATCGTCAGAGGGGAAAATAATGGGTTGGGAAGCCTATGTATTGGCTAGAAAGGACAAAGAACTTCAATACGTAGTCGCACGGTGTGGCTAATATGCACACCAAACAATCAAACTAGGCATATGTCATTGATCATGACCAGAGAATTTCAATATGGGTGGTCAACGTTGACGAACCATAACACGAGTAAAAAACGGTCAGGAGAGGAAACAATGCTATGAGAATATCGGTTCTCAACTACCAAGTACAATGACCTTCAGTGAGTAGTAGCGCGGTGTGGCTACCATGCACAATGACCGACCAAAGTAGGCATATTTACTGCCTTTGACCAAATAAATCCGCTGTGTGTGGTCCACGTTGACAACTCATAATACGAGTCACAAATGGTCAGAGGGGGAAACAATGGTTTAGGAACACCACGTATCACATAGCAAGCGCAAGGGGCTTCAATACGTTGTGGCACGGTGTGGGGACCATGCACGATGACCAACCAAAGTAGGCATATGTCACTGACCATGACCAGATAATGTCACTAGGTGTGGTAAACTTTGACAACTCACAACACGAGTCACAAATGGTCAGAGGGGGAAACAATGGTTTAGGAACACCACGTATCACATAGCAAGCGCAAGGGGCTTCAATACGTTGTGGCACGGTGTGGGGACCATGCACGATGACCAACCAAAGTAGGCATATGTCACTGACCATGACCAGATAATGTCACTAGGTGTGGTA
Source organism: Penium margaritaceum (assembly GCA_023375785.1). Classification (NCBI taxonomy): domain Eukaryota; kingdom Viridiplantae; phylum Streptophyta; class Zygnematophyceae; order Desmidiales; family Peniaceae; genus Penium; species Penium margaritaceum. The sequence continues at coordinate 153,790 of SZWC01003511.1, forward strand.
AACTTTGACAACTCACAACACGAGTCACAAATAGTCAGGGTGGAAGGTAATGGTTTGTGAATACTAGTTATCTACTAGCAAGTACAAATACCTTCAATATGTAGTGGCACAATGTGGCCTCAATGCACAGTCACCAACCAAAGTATGCATATATCACTAACCATGACGAACAAATTTCACTTCATGTGGTCAACGTTGAAAACACATAACACGAGTCACAAATCGTCAGAGGGGAAAATAATGGGTTGGGAAGCCTATGTATTGGCTAGAAAGGACAAAGAACTTCAATACGTAGTCGCACGGTGTGGCTAATATGCACACCAAACAATCAAACTAGGCATATGTCATTGATCATGACCAGAGAATTTCAATATGGGTGGTCAACGTTGACGAACCATAACACGAGTCAAAAACGGTCAGGAGAGGAAACAATGCTATGAGAATATCGGTTCTCAACTTCCAAGTACAATGACCTTCAGTGAGAAGTAGCGCGGTGTGGCTACCATGCACAATGACCGACCAAAGTAGGCATATTTACTGCCTTTGACCAACGAAATCCACTGTGTGTGGTCCACGTTGACAACTCATAATACGAGTCTCAAATGGTCAGAGGGGGAAACAATGGTTTGGAAACACCACGTATCACATAGCAAGCACAAGGGGCTTCAATACGTTGTGGCACGGTGTGGGGAACATGCACGATGACCAACCAAAGTAGGCATATGTCACTGACCATGACCAAATAATGTCACTAAGTGTGGTAAACTTTGACAACTCACAACACGAGTCACAAATGGTCAGGGTGGAAGGTAATGGTTTGTGAATACTAGTTATCTACTAGCAAGTACAAATACCTTCAATATGTAGTGGCACAATGTGGCCTCAATGCACATTGACCAACCAAAGTATGCATATGTCACTAACCATGACGAACAAATCTCACTTAATGTGGTCAATGTTGAAAACGCATACCACAAGTCACAAATGGTCAGAGGGGAAAACAATGGATTGGGGACACTAGTTATCAACTAGCAAGTACAAAGACCTTCAACAAGCAGTGGCACGGTATAGCTAGCGTGCACAGTGACCAACCAAAGGATGCATACGTCACTGACTACGACCGAATAAGTCCACTATGTGTGGTCAACATTGACAACTCATAACGCCAGTCCCAAATGGTCACAAGGAGAGACAATGGTTTGGGAAGCATATGTATTGACTAGAAAGGACAAAGAACTTCAATACGTAGTGGCACAGTGTGGCTAATATGCACACCAAACAATCATACTTGGCATATGTCACTGATCATGACCACAGAATTTCAATATGGGTGGTCAACGTTGACTAACCATAACACGAGTCACAAACGGTAAGAAGAGGAAACAATGCTATGAGAATATCGGTTCTCAACTACCAAGTACAATGACCTGCAGTCAGTAGTAGCACGGTGTGCCTACCATGCACAATGACCGACCAAAGTAGGCATATGTACTGCCTTTGACCAGAGAAATCCACTGTGTGTGATCAACGTTGACAACTCATAATACGAGTCACAAATGGTCAGAGGGGGAAACAATGGTTTGGGAACACCAAGTATCACATAGCAAGCACAAGGGGCTTCAATACGTTGTGGCACGTTGTGGAGACCATGCACGATGACCAACCAAAGTAGGCATATGTCACTGACCATGAACAAATAATGTCACTAAGTGTGGTAAACTTTGACTACTCACAACACGAGTCACAAATGGTCAGGGTGGAAGGTAATGGTTTGTGAATACTAGTTATCTACTAGCAAGTACAAATACCTTCAATATGTAGTGGCACAATGAGGCTTCAATGCACAGTGACCAACCAAAGTAGGCATATGTCACTGATCATGACCATAGAATTTCAATATGGGTGGTCAACGTTGACCAACCATAACACGGGTCACAAACGGTCAGGAGAGGAAACAATGCTATGAGAATATCGGTTCTCAACTACCAAGTACAATGACATTCAGTCAGTAGTAGCGCTGTATGGATACCATGCACAATGACCGACCAAAGTAGGCATATTTACTGCCTTTGACCAAAGAAATCCGCTGTGTGTGGTCCACGTTGACAACTCATAATACGAGTCACAAATGGTCAGAGGGGGGAACAATGGTTTGGCAACACCACGTATCACATAGCAAGCACAAGGGGTTTCAATACGTTGTGGCACGGTGTGGGGACCATGCACGATGACCAACCAAAGTAGGCATATGTCACTGACCATGACCAAACAATGTCACTAAGTGTGGTCAACTTTGACAACTCACAACACGAGTCACAAATGGTCAGGGTGGAAGGTAATGGTTTGTGAATACTAGTTATCTACTAGCAAGTACAAATACCTTCAATATGTAGNTATGTCACTGACCATGACCAAATAATGTCACTAAGTGTGGTAAACTTTGACAACTCACAACACGAGTCACAAATGGTCAGTGTGGAAGGTAATGGTTTGTGAATACTAGTTATCTACTAGCAAGTACAAATACCTTCAATATGTAGTGGAACAATGTGTCTTCAATGCACAGTGACCAACCAAAGTATGCATATGTCACTAACCATGACGAACAAATTTTACTTCATGTGGTCAACGTTGAAAACGCATAACACGAGTCACAAATGGTCAGGGTGGAAGGTAATGGTTTGTGAATACTGGTTATCTACTAGCAAGTACAAATACCTTCAATATGTAGTGGCACAATGAGGCTTCAATGCACAGTGACCAACCAAAGTATGCATATGTCACTAACCATGACGAACAAATTTTACTTCATGTGGTCAACGTTGAAAACGCATAACACGAGTCACAAATGGTCATAGGGGAAAACAATGGATTGGGGACACTAGTTATCAACTAGCAAGTACAAAGACCTTCAACAAGCAGTGGCACGGTATGGCTAGCGTGCACAGTGACCAACCAAAGGATGCATACGTCACTGACTACGACCGAATAAGTCCACCATGTGTGGTCAACATTGACAACTCATAACGCCAGTCCCAAAATGGTCAAAGGGAAAGACAATGGTTTAGGAAGCATATGTATTGACTAGAAAGGACAAAGAACTTCAATACGTAGTGGCACGGCGTGGCTAATATGCACACCAAACAATCATACTTGGCATATGTCACTGATCATGACCACAAAATTTCAATATGGGTGGTCAACGTTGACCAACCATAACACGAGTCACAAACGGTAAGAAGAGGAAACAATGCTATGAGAATATCGGTTCTCAACTACCAAGTACAATGACCGTCTGTCAGTAGTAGCACGGTGTGTCTACCATGCACAATGACCGACCAAAGTAGGCATATGTACTGCCTTTGACCAGAGAAATCCGCTGTGTGTGGTCAACGTTGACAACTCATAATACGAGTCACAAATGGGCAGAGGGGGGAACAATGGTTTGGGAACACCAAGTATCACATAGAAAGTACAAGGGGCTTCAATACGTTGTGGCACGGTGTGGAGACCATGCACGATGACCAACCAAAGTAGGCATATGTCACTGACCATGAACAAATAATGTCACTAAGTGTGGTAAACTTTGACAACTCACA
>SZWC01003511.1:169116-179770 GCA_023375785.1 Penium margaritaceum
AACGGTGTGGCTACCATGTACAATGACCAACCAGGTTAGACATGTGCCACTTACCAAGACCAAATAATTTTCCGATGTGTGGTCCACGTTGACAACTCATAATACGAGTCACAAATGGTCAGAGGGGGAAACAATGGTTTGGGAACACCAAGTATCACATAGCAAGCACAAGGGGCTTCAATACGTTGTGGCACGGTGTGGAGACCATGCACGATGACCAACCAAAGTAGGCATATGTCACTGACCATGACCAAATAATGTTGCTAAGTGTGGTAAACTTTGACAACTCACAACACGAGTCACAAATGGTCAGGGTGGAAGGTAATGGTTTGTGAATACTAGTTATCTACTAGCAAGTACAAATACCTTAAATATGTAGTGGCACAATGTGGCTTCAATGCACAGTGACCAACCAAAGTATGCATATGTCACTAACCATGACGAACAAATTTCACTTCATGTGGTCAAACGTTGAAAACGCATAACACGAGTCACAAATGGTCATAGGGGAAAACAATGGATTGGGAAGCCTATGTATTGGCTAGAAAGGACAAAGAAATTCAATACGTAGTGGCACGGTATGGCTAATATGCACACCAAACAGTCAAACTAGGCATATGTCACTAATCATGACCACAAAATTTCAATATGGGTGGTCAACGTTGACCAACCATAACACGAGTCACAAATGGTCAGGACAGGAAACAATGCTATGGGAATATNGGTTCTCAACTACCAAGTACAACGACCTTCAGTCAGTAGTAGCACGGTGTGGCTACCATGCACATTGACCGACCAAAGTAGGCATATGTACTGCCTCTGACCAATGAAATCCGCTGTGTGTGGTCAACGTTGACAACTCATAATACGAGTCACAAATGGTCAGAGGGGGGAACAATGGTTTGGGAACACCAAGTATCACATAGCAAGCACAAGGAGCTTCAATACATTGTGGCACGGTGTGGAGACCATGCACGATGACAAACCAAAGTAGGCATATGTCACTGACCATGACCAAATAATGTCACTAAGTGTGGTAAACTTTGACAACTCACAGCACAAGTCACAAATGGTCAGGGTGGAGGGTAATGGCTTGTGAATACTAGTTAACTACTAGCAAGTACAAATACCTTCAATATGCAGTGGCACAATGTGGCTTCAAAGCACAGTGACCAACCAAAGTATGCATATGTCACTGAACATGACGAAAGAATTTCACTTCATGTGGTGAACGTTGAAAGCGCATAACATGAGTCACAAATGGTCAAAGGGGAAAACAATGGGTTGGGAACACTAGTTATCAACTAGGAAGTACAAAGATCATCAACAAGCAGTGGCACGGTATGGCTTGCGTGCACAGTGATCAACCAAAGGATGCATACGTCACTGACTACGACCAAATAAGTCCACTATGTGTGGTCAACATTGACAACTCATAACACGAGTCACAAATGGTCAGAGGGAGAGACAATGGTTTGGGAAGCCTATGTATTGACTAGAAAGGACAAAGGACTTCAATACGTAGTGGCACGGTGTGGCTAATATGCACACCAAACAACCAAACTAGGCATGTGTCACTGATTATGACCACAGAATTTCAATACGGGTGGTCAACGTTGACCAACCAAAACACGAGTCACGAACGGCCAGGACAGGAAACAATGCTATGGGAATATCGGCTCTAAACCACCAAGTACAACGACCTTCAGTCAGTAGTAGCACGGTGTGGCTACCATGCACAATAACCGACCAAAGTAGGCATATGTACTGCCTTTGACCAAAGAAATCCGCTGTGTGCGGTCAACGTTGATAACTCATAATACCAGTCACAAATGGTCAGAAGGGTAAACAATGGTTTGGGAACACCAAGTATCACATAGCAAGCACAACGGGCTTCAACACGTTGTGGCACGGTGTGGAGACCATGCACGATGACCAACCAACGTAGGCATATGTCACTGACCATGACCAAATAATGTCACTAAGTGTGGTAAACTTTGACAACTCACAACACGAGTCACAAATGGTCAGGGTGGAAGGTAATGGTTTGTGAATTATAGTTATCTACTAGCAAGTACAAATACCTTCAATATGTGGTGGCACAATGTGGCCTCAATGCACAGTGACCAACCAAAGTATGCATATGTCACTGAACATGACGAACAAATTTCACTTCATGTGGTCAACGTTGAAAACGCATAACACGAGTCACAAATGGTCAGAGGGGAAAACAATGGGTTGGGAAGCCTATGTATTGGCTAGAAAGGGACAAAGAACTTCAATACGTAGCCGCACGGTGTGGCTAATATGCACACCAAACAATCAAACTAGGCATATGTCAATGATCATGACCAGAGAATTTCAATATGGGTGGTCAACGTTGACCAACCATAACACGAGTCACAAACGGTCAGGAGAGGAAACAATGCTATGAGAATATTGGTTCTCAACTACCAAGTACAATGACCTTCAGTCAGTAGTAGCGCGGTGTGGCTACCATGCACAATGACCGACCAAAGTAGGCATATTTACTGCCTTTGACCAAAGAAATCCGCTGTGTGTGGTCCACGTTGACAACTCATAATACGATTCACAAATGGTTAGAGGGGGAAACAATGGTTTGGAAACACCACGTATCACATAGCAAGCACAAGGGGCTTCAATACGTTGTGGCACGTTGTGGGGAACATGCACGTTGACCAACCAAAGTAGGCATATGTCACTGGCCATGACCAAATAATGTCACTAAGTGTGGTGAACTTTGACAACTCACAACACGAGTCACAAATGGTCAGGTTGGAAGGTAATGGTTTGTGAATACTAGTTATCTACTAGCAAGTACAAATACCTTCAATATGTAGTGGCACAATGTGGCCTCAATGCACAGTGACCAACCAAAGTATGCATATGTCACTAACCATGACGAACAAATCTCACTTCATGTGGTCAATGTTGAAAACGCATAACACAAGTCACAAATGGTCAGAGGGGAAAACAATGGATTGGGGACACTAGTTATCAACTAGCTAGTACCAAGACCTTCAACAAGCAGTGGCACGGTATGGCTAGCGTGCACAATGACCAACCAAAGGATGCATACGTCACTGACTACGACCGAATAAGTCCACTATGTGTGGTCAACATTGACAGCTCATAACGCCAGTCCCAAATGGTCACAGGGAGAGACAATGGTTTGGGAAGCATATGTATTGACTAGAAAGGACAAAGAACTTCAATACGTAGTGGCACGGTGTGGCTAATATGCACACCAAACAATAAAACTTGGCATATGTCACTGATCATGACAACAGAATTTCAATATGGGTGGTCAACGTTGACCAACCATAACACGAGTCACAAACGGTAAGAAGAGGAAACAATGCTATGAGAATATCGGTTCTCAACTACCAAGTACAATGACCTTCAGTCAGTAGTAGCACGGTGTGCCTACCATGCACAATGAACGACCAAAGTAGGCATATGTACTGCCTTTGACCAGAGAGATCCGCTGTGTGTGGTCAACGTTGACAACTCATAATACGAGTCACAAATGGTCAGAGGGGGAAACAATGGTTTGGGAACACCAAGTATCACATAGCAAGCACAAGGGGCTTCAATACGTTGTGGCACGGTGTGGNGAGACCATGCACGATGACCAACCAAAGTAGGCATATGTCACTGACCATGACCAAATAATGTCACTAAGTGTGGTAAACTTTGACAACTCACAACACGAGTCACAAATGGTCAGGGTGGAAGGTAATGGTTTGTAAATACTAGTTATCTACTAGCAAGTACAAATACCTTCAATATGTAGTGGCACAATGTGGCTTCAATGCACTGTGTCCAACCAAAGTATGCATATGTCACTAACCATGACGAACAAATTTCACTTCATGTGGTCAACGTTGAAAACGCATAACACGAGTCACAAATGGGCAGAGGGCAAAACAATGGATTGGGAAGCCTATGTATTGGCTAGAAAGGACAAAGAACTTCAATACGTAGTGGCACGGTATGGCTAATATGCACACCAAACAATCAAACTAGGCATATGTTACTGATCATGACCACAGAATTTCAATATGGGTGGTCAACGTTGACCAACCATAACACGAGTCACAAACGGTCATGACAGGAAACAATGCTATGGGAATATCGTCTCTCAACTACCAAGTACAACGACCTTCATTCAGTAGTAGCACGGTTTGGCTACCATGCATAATGACCGACCAAAGTAGGCATATGTACTGCCTCTGACCAATGAAATCCGCTGTGTGTGGTCAACGTTGACAACTCATAATACAAGTCACAAATGGTCAGAGGGGGAAACAATGGTTTGGGAACACCAAGTATCACATAGCAAGCACAAGGGGCTTCAATACGTTGTGGCACGGTGTAAAGACCATGCACGATGACCAACCAAAGTAGGCATATGTCACTGACCATGACCAAATAATGTCACTAAGTGTGGTAAACATTGACAACTCACAGCACGAGTCACAAATGGTCAGAGTGGAAGGTAATGGCTTGTGAATACTAGTTATCTACTAGCAAGGACAAATACCTTCAATATGTAGTGGCACAATGTGGTTTCAATGCAAAGTGACCAACCAAAGTATGCATATGTCACTGAACATGACGAAATAATTTCACTTCATGTGGTGAACGTTGAAAGCGCATAACACGAGTCATAAATGGTCAAAGGGGAAAACAATGGGTTGGGAACACTAGTTATCAACTAGGAAGTGCAAAGACCTTCAACACAAGCAGTGGCACGGTATGGCTAGCGTGCACGGTGATCAACCAAAGGATGCATACGTCACTGACTACGACCGAATAAGTCCACTATGTGTGGTCAACATTGACAACTCATAACACGAGTCACAAATGGTCAGAGGGAGAGACAATGGTTTGGGAAGCCCATGTATTGACTAGAAAGGACAAACAACTTCTATACATGGTGGCACGGTGTGGCTAATATGCACACCAAACAACCAAACTAGGCATATGTCACTGATCATGACCACAGAATTTGAATATGGGTGGTCAACGTTGACCAACCAAAACACGAGTCAGAAACGGTCAGGAGAGGAAACAATGCTATGGGAATATCGGTTCTCAACTACCAAGTACAACGACCTTCAGTCAGTAGTAGCACGGTGTGGCTACCATGCACAATGACCGACCAAAGTAGGCATATGTACTGCCTTTGACCAAAGAAATCCGCTGTGTGTGGTCAACGTTGACAACTCATAATACGAGTCACAAATGGTCAGAGGGGTAAACAATGGTTTGGGAACACCAAGTATCACATAGCAAGAACAAGGGGCTTCAACACGTTGTGGCACAGTGTGGAGACCATGCACGATGACCAACCAAAGTACGCATATGTCACTGACCATGACCAAATAACGTCACTAAGTGTGGTAAACTTTGACAACTCACAACACGAGTCACACATGGTCAGGATGGAAGGTAATAGTTTGTGAATACCAGTTATCTACTAGCAAGAACAAATACCTTCAATATGTAGTAGCACAATGTGGCTTCAGTGCACAGTGACCAACCAAAGTATGCATATGTCACTGAACATGACGAACAATTTTCACTTCATGTGGTCAACGTTGAAAACGAATAACACGAATCACAAATGGTCAGAGGGGAAAACAATGGGTTGCGAAGCCTATGTATTGGCTAGAAAGGACAAAGAACTTCAATACGGAGTCGCACGGTGTGGCTAATATGCACACCAAACAATCAAACTAGGCATATGTCACTGATCATGACCAGAGAATTTCAATATGGGTGGTCAACGTTGACGAACCATAACATGGGTCACAAACGGTCAGGAGAGGAAACAATGCTATGAGAATATCGGTTCTCAACTACCAAGTACAATGACCTTCAGTCAGTAGTAGCGCGGTGTGTCTACCATGCACAATGACCGACCAAAGTAGGCATATGTAGTGCCTTTGACCAGAGAAATTCGCAGTGTGTGGTCAACGTTGACAACTCATAATACGAGTCACAAATGGTCAGAGGGGGAAACAATGGTTTGGGAATACTTGGTATCGACTAGCAAGTACAAAGACCTTCGATAAGTGGTGGCACGGTATGGCTACCGTGCACAGTGACCAAGCAAATGATGCATACGTCACTGACTACGACCGAATAAGTCCACCATGTGTGGTCAACATTGACAACTCATAACGCCAGTCCCAAAGGGTCAGAGGGAGAGACAATTGTTTGGGAAGCATATTTATTGACTAGAAAGGACAAAGAACTTCAATACGTAGTGGCACGGTGTGGCTAATATGCACACCAAACAATCAAACTAGGCATATGTCACTGATCATGACCACAGAATATCAATACGGGTGGTCAACGTTGACAACTCATAATACGAGTCAGAAATGGTCAGAGGGGGAAACAATGGTTTGGAAACACCTCGTATCACATAGAAAGCGCAAGGGGCTTCAATACGTTGTGGCACGGTGTGGAGACCATGCACGATGACCAACCAAAGTAGGCATATGTCAGTGACCATGACCAAATAATGTCACTAAGTGTGGTAAACTTTGACAACTCACAACACGAGTCACCAATGGTCAGGGTGGAAGGTAATGGTTTGTGAATACTAGTTATCTACTAGCAAGTACAAATACCTTCGATATGTAGTGGCACAATGTGGCTTCAATGCACAGTGACCAACCAAAGGATGCATACGTCACTGACTACGACCGAATAAGTCCACCATGTGTGGTCAACATTGACAACTCATAACGCCAGTCCCAAAGGGTCAGAGGGAGAGACAATTGTTTGGGAAGCATATTTATTGACTAGAAAGGACAAAGAACTTCAATACGTAGTGGCACGGTGTGGCTAATATGCACACCAAACAATCAAACTAGGCATATGTCACTGATCATGACCACAGAATATCAATACGGGTGGTCAACGTTGACAACTCATAATACGAGTCAGAAATGGTCAGAGGGGGAAACAATGGTTTGGAAACACCTCGTATCACATAGAAAGCGCAAGGGGCTTCAATACGTTGTGGCACGGTGTGGAGACCATGCACGATGACCAACCAAAGTAGGCATATGTCAGTGACCATGACCAAATAATGTCACTAAGTGTGGTAAACTTTGACAACTCACAACACGAGTCACAAATGGTCAGGGTGGAAGGTAATGGTTTGTGAATACTAGTTATCTACTAGCAAGTACAAATACCTTCAATATGTGGTGGCACAATGTGGCCTCAATGCACATTGACCAACCAAAGTATGCATATGTCACTAACCATGACGAACAAATCTCACTTCATGTGGTCAATGTTGAAAACTCATAACACAAGTCACAAATGGTCAGAGGGGAAAACAATGGATTGGGGACACTAGTTATCAACTAGCAAGTACAAAGACCTTCAACAAGCATTGGCACGGTATGGCTAGCGTGCACAGTGACCAACAAAAGGATGCATACGTCACTGACTACGACCGAATAAGTCCACGATGTGTGGTCAACATTGACAACTCATAACGCCAGTCCCAAAGGGTCAGAGGGAGAGACAATGGTTTGGGAAGCATATGTATTGACTAGAAAGGACAAAGAACTTCAATACGTAGTGGCACGGTGTGGCTAATATGCACACCAAACAATCATACTTGGCATATGTCACTGATCATGACCACAGAATTTGAATATGGGTGGTCAACGTTGACCAACCAAAACACGAGTCACAAACGGTCAGGACAGGAAACAATGTTATGGGAATATTGGTTCTCAACTACCAAGTACAACGACATTCAGTCACTAGTAGCACGGTGTGGCTACCATGCACAACGACCGACCAAAGTAGGCATATGTACTGCCTTTGACCAAAGAAATCCGCTGTGTCTGGTCAACGTTGACAGCTCATAATACAAGTCACAAATGGTCAGAGGGGGAAACAATGGGTTGGGAACACCAAGTATCACATAGCAAGAACAAGGGGCTTCAACACGTTGTGGCATGGTGTGGAGACCATGAACGATGACCAACCAAAGTAGGCATATGTCACTGACCATGACCAAATAATGTCACTAAGTGTGGTAAACTTTGACAACTCACAACACGAGTCACACATGGTCAGGGTGGAAGGTAATGGTTTGTGAATACTAGTTATCTACTAGCAAGTACAAATACCTTCAATATGTAGTGGCACAATGTGGCTTCAATGCACAATGACCAACCAAAGTATGCATATGTCACTGAACATGACGAACAAATTCCACTTCATGTGGTCAACTTTGAAAACGCATAACACGAATCACAAATGGTCAGAGGGGAAAACAATGGGTTGGGAAGCCTATGTATTGGCTAGAAAGGACAAAGAACTTCAATACAGAGTCGCACGGTGTGGCTAATATGCACACCAAACAATCAAATTAGGCATATGTCACTGATCATGACCAGAGAATTTCAATATGGGTGGTCAACGTTGACAAACCATAACACGAGTCACAAACGGTCAGGAGAGGAAACAATGCTATGAGAATATCGGTTCTCAACTACCAAGTACAATGACCTTCAGTCAGTAGTAGCGCGGTGTGGCTACCATGCACAATGACCGACCAAAGTAGGCATATTTACTGCATTTGACCAAAGAAATCCGCTGTGTGTGGTCCACGTTGACAACTCATAATACGAGTCACAAATGGTCAGAGGGGGAAACAATGGTTTGGGAACACCACGTATCACATAGCAAGCGCAAGGGGCTTCAATACGTTGTGGCACGGTGTGGGGACCATGCACGATGACCAACCAAAGTAGGCATATGTCACTGACTATGACCAAATAATGTCACTAAGTGTAATAAACTTTGACAAATCACAACACGAGTCACAAATGGTCAGGGTGGAAGGTAATGGTTTGTGAATACTAGTTATCTACTAGCAAGTACAAATACCTTCAATATGTAGTGGCACAATGTGGCCTCAATGCACAGTGACCAATCAAAGTATGCATATGTCACTAACCATGACGAACAAATCTCACTTCATGTGGTCAANGTTGAAAACGCATAAGACGAGTCACAAATGGTCAGAGGGGAAAACAATGGGTTGGGAAGCCTATGTATTGGCTAGAAAGGACAAAGAACTTCAATACGTAGTCGCACGGTGTGGCTAATATGCACACCAAACAATCAAACTAGGCATATGTCACTGATCATGCACAGAGAATTTCAATATGGGTGGTCACCGTTGACCAACCATAACACGAGTCACAAACGGTCAGGAGAGGAAACAATGCTATGAGAATATCGGTTCTCAACTACCAAGTACAATGACATTCAGTCAGTAGTAGCGCGCTGTGGCTACCATGCACAATGACCGACCAAAGTAGGCATATTTACTGCCTTTGACCAAAGAAATCCGCTGTGTGTGGTCCACGTTGACAACTCACAATACGAGTCACAAATGGTCAGAGGGGGAAACAATGGTTTGGGAACACCACGTATCACATAGCAAGCACAAGGGGCTCCAATACGTTGTGGCACGGTGTGGGGACCATGTACGATGACCAACCAAAGTAGGCATATGTCACTGACCATGACCAAACAATGTCACTAAGTGTGGTAAACTTTGACAACTCACAACACGAGTCACAAATGGTCAGGGTGGAAGGTAATGGTTTGTGAATACTAGTTATCTACTAGAAAGTACAAATACCTTCAATATGTAGTGGCACAATGTGGCTTCAATGCACGGTGACCAACCAAAGTATGCATATGTCATTAACCATGACGAACAAAATTTACTTCATGTGGTCAACGTTGAAAACGCATAACACGAGTCACAAATGGTCATAGGGGAAAACAATGGATTAGGAAGCCTATGTATTGGCTAGAAAGGACAAAGAACTTCAATACGTAGTGGCACGGTATGGCTAATATGCACACCAAACAATCAAACTAGGCATATGTCACTGATCATGACCANAACACGAGTCACAAACGGTCAGGACAGGAAACAATGCTATGGGAATATCGGTTCTCAACTACCAAGTACAACGACCTTCAGTCAGTAGTAGCACGGTGTGGCTACCATGCACAATGACCGACCAAAGTAGGCATATTTACTGCCTTTGATTAAAGAAATCCGATGTGTGTGGTCAACGTTGACAACTCATAATACGAGTCACAAATGGTCAGATGGGTAAACAATGGTTTGGGAACACCAAGTATCTTATAGCAAGCACAAGGGGCTTCAACACGTTGTGGCACGGTGTGGAGATCATGCACGATGACCAGCCAAAGTAGGTATATGTCACTGACCATGACGAAATAATGTCACTAAGTGTGGTAAACTTTGACAACTCACAGCACAAGTCACAAATGGTCAGGGTGGAAGGTAATGGCTTGTAAATACTAGTTATCTACTAGCAAGTACAAATACCTTCAATATGTAGTGGCACAATGTGGCTTCAATGCACAGTGACCAATCAAAGTATGCATATGTCACTGAACATGACGAAAGAATTTCACTTCATGTGGTGAACGTTGAAAGCGCATAACACGAGTCACAAATGGTCAAAGGGGAAAACAATGGGTTGGGAACACTAGTTATCAACTAGGAAGTACAAAGACCTTCAACAAGCAGTGG
>SZWC01003511.1:179855-194190 GCA_023375785.1 Penium margaritaceum
GGTGTGGCTAATATGCACACCAAACAACCAAACTAGGCATGTGTCACTGATCATGACCACAGAATTTCAATACGGGTGGTCAACGTTGACCAACGAAAACACGATTCACAAACGGCCAGGACAGGAAACAATGCTATGGGAATATCGGCTCTCAACTACCAAGTACAATGACCTTCAGTCAGTAGTAGCACGGTGTGGCTACCATGCACAATGACCGACCAAAGTAGGCATATGTACTGCCTTTGACCAAAGCAATCCGCTGTGTGTGGTCAACGTTGACAACTCATAATACGAGTAACAAATGGTCAGATGGGTAAACAATGGTTTGGGAACACCAAGTATCTTATAGCAAGCACAAGGGGCTTCAACACGTTGTGGCACGGTGTGGAGATCATGCACGATGACCAACCAAAGTAGGTATATGTCACTGACCATGACCAAATAATGTCACTAAGTGTGGTAAACTTTGACAACTCACAGCACAAGTCACAAATGGTCAGGGTGGAAGGTAATGGCTTGTGAATACTAGTTATCTACTAGCAAGTATAAATACCTTCAATATGTAGTGGCACAATGTGGCCTCAATGCACAGTGACCAACCAAAGTATGCATATGTCACTAACCATGACGAACAAATCTCACTTCATGTGGTCAATGTTGAAAACGCATAACACAAGTCACAAATGGTCAGAGGGGAAAACAATGGATTGGGGACACTAGTTATCAACTAGGAAGTACAAAGACCTTCAACAAGCACTGGCACGGTATGGCTAGCGTGCACAGTCACCAACCAAAGGATGCATACGTCACTGACTACGACCGAATAAGTCCACTATGTGTGGTCAACATTGACAACTCATAACGCCAGTCCCAAATGGTCAGAGGGAGAGACAATGGTTTGAGGAGCATATGTATTGACTAGAAAGGACAAAGAACTTCAATACGTAGTGGCACGGTGTGGCTAATGTGCACACCAAACAATCAAACTTGGCATATGTCACTGATCATGACCACAGAATTTCAATATGGGTGGTCAACGTTGACCAACCATAACACGAGTCAAAACGGTAAGAAGAGGAAACAATGCTATGAGAATATCGGTCTCAACTACGAAGTACAATGACCTTCAGTCAGTAGTAGCACGGTGTGCCTACCATGCACAATGACCGACCAAAGTAGGCATATGTACTGCCTTTGACCAGAGAAATCCGCTGTGTGTGGTCAACGTTGACAACTCATAATACGAGTCACAAATGGTCAGAGGGGGAAACAATGGTTTGGGAACACCAAGTATCACATAGCAAGCACAAGGGGCTTCAATACGTTGTGGCACATATGGAGATCATGCACGATGACCAACCAAAGTAGGCATATGTCACTGACCATGACCAAATAATGTCACTAAGTGTGGAAAACTTTGACAACTCACAACACGTGTCACAAATGGTCAGGGTGGAAGGTAATGGTTTGTGAATACTAGTTATCTACTAGCAAGTACAAATACCTTCAATATGTAGTGGCACAATGTGGCTTCAATGCACAGTGACCAACCAAAGTATGCATATGTCACTAACCATGACGAACAAATTTCACTTCATGTGGTCAAAGTTGAAAACGCATAACACGATTCACAAATGGTCATAGGGGAAAACAATGGATTGGGAAGCCTATGTATTCGCTATAAAGGACAAAGAACTTCAATACATAGTGACACGGTATGGCTAATATGCACACCAAACAATCAAACTAGGCATATGTCACTAATCATGACCACATAATTTCAATATGGGTGGTCAACGTTGACCAACCATAACACGAGTCACAAATGGTCAGGACAGGAAACAATGCTATGGGAATATCGGTTCTCAACTACCAAGTACAACGTTCTTCAGTCAGTAGTAGCACGGTGTGGCTACCGTGCACAATGACCGACCAAAGTAGGCATATGTACTGCCTCTGACCAATGAAATCCGCTGTGTGTGGTCAACGTTGACAACTCATAATACGAGTCACAAATGGTTAGAGGGGGAAACAATGGTTTGGGAACACCAAGTATTACATAGAAAGCACAAGGGGCTTCAATACGTTGTGGCACGGTGTGGATACCATGCACGATGACCAACCAAAGTAGGCATATGTCACTGACCATGATCAAATAATGTCACAAAGTGTGGTAAACTTTGACAACTCACAGCACAAGTCACAAATGGTCAGGCTGGAAGGTAATGGCTTGTGAATACTAGTTATCTACTAGCAAGTACAAATACCTTCAATATGTAGTGGCACAATGTGGCTTCAATGCACAGTGACCAACCGAAGTATGCATATGTCACTGAACATGACGAAAGAATTTCACTTCATGTGGTGAACGTTGAAAGCGCATAACACGAGTCACAAATGGTCAAAGGGGAAAACAATGGGTTGGGAATACAAGTTATCAACTAGGAAGTACAAAGACCGTCAACAAGCAGTGGCACGGTATGGCTAGCGTGCACAGTGATCAACCAAAGGATGCATACGTCACTGACTACGACCGAATATGTCCACTATGTGTGGTCAACATTGACAACTCATAACACGAGTCACAAATGGTCAGAGGGAGAGACAATGGTTTGGTAAGCCTATGTATTGACTAGAAAGGACAAAGGACTTCAATACGTAGTGGCACGGTGTGGCTAATTGGCACACCAAACAACCAAACTAGGCATGTGTCACTGATCATGACCACAGAATTTCAATACGGGTGGTCAACGTTGACCAACCAAAACACGAGTCACAAACGGCCAGGATAGGAAACAATGCTATGGGAATATCGGCTCTCAACTACCAAGTACAACGACCTTCAGTCAGTAGTAGCACGGTGTGGCTACCATGCACAATAACCGACCAAAGTAGGCATATGTACTGCCTTTGACCAAAGAAATCCGCTGTGTGTGGTCAACGTTGACAACTCATAATACGAGTCACAAATGGTCAGAGGGGTAAACAATGGTTTGGGAACACCAAGCATCACATAGCAAGCACAAGGGGCTTCAACAAGTTGTGGCACGGTGTGGAGACCATGCACGATGACCAACCAAAGTAGGCATATGTCACTGACCATGACCAAATAATGTCACTAAGTGTGGTAAACTTTGACAACTCACAGCACAAGTCACAAATGGTCAGGGTGGAAGGTAATGGCTTGTGAATACTAGTTATCTACTAGCAAGTACAAATACCTTCAATATGTAGTGGCACAATGTGGCTTCAATGCACAGTGACCAACCAAAGTATGCATATGTCACTGAACATGACGAAAGAATTTCACTTCATGTGGTGAACGTTGAAAGCGCATAACACGAGTCACAAATGGTCAAAGGGGAAAACAATGGGTTGGGAACACTAGTTGTCAACTAGGAAGTACAAAGACCTTCAACAAGCAGTGGCACGGTATGGCTAGCGTGCACAGTGATCAACCAAAGGATGCATACGTCACTGACTACGACCGAATAAGTCCATATTGTGTGGTCAACATTGACAACTCATAACACGAGTCACAAATGGTCAGAGGGAGAGACAATGGTTTGGGAAGCCTATGTATTGACTAGAAAGGACAAAGGAGTTCAATACGTAGTGGCACGGTGTGGCTAATATGCACACCAAACAACAAAACTAGGCATGTGTCACTGATCATGACCACAGAATTTCAATACGGGTGGTCAACGTTGACCAACCAAAACACGAGTCACAAACGGCCAGGACAGGAAACAATGCTATGGGAATATCGGCTCTCAACTACCAAGTACAACGACCTTCAGTCAGTAGTAGCACGGTGTGGCTACCATGCACAATGACCGACCAAAGTAGGCATATGTACTGCCTTTGACCAAAGAAATCCGCTGTGTGTGGTCAACGTTGACAACTCATAATACGAGTCACAAATGGTCAGAGGGGTAAACAATGGTTTGGGAACACCAAGTATCACATAGCAAGCACAAGGGGCTTCAACACCTTGTGGCACGGTGTGGAGACCATGCACGATGACCAACCAAAGTAGGCATATGTCACTGACCATGACCAAATGATGTCACTAAGTGTGGTAAACTTGGACAACTCACAACACGAGTCACAAATGGTCACGGTGGAAGGTAATGTATTGTGAATACTAGTTATCTACTAGCAAGTACAAATACCTTCGATATGTAGTGGCACAATGTGGCCTCAATGCACAGTGAACAATCAAAGTATGCATTTGTCACTAACCATGACGAACAAATCTCACTTCATGTGGTCAATGTTGAAAACACATAACATGAGTCACAAATGGTCAGAGGGGAAAACAATGGATTGGGAACACTAGTTATCAACTAGCAAGTACAAAGACCTTCAACAAGCAGTGGCACGGTATGGCTAGCGTGCACAGTGACCAACCAAAGGATGCATACGTCACTGACTACGACCGAATAAGTCCACTATGTGTGGTCAACATTGACAACTCATAACGCCAGTCCCAAATGGTCAGAGGGAGAGACAATGGTTTGGGAAGCATATGTATTGACTAGAAAGGACAAAGAACTTCAATACGTAGTGGCACGGTGTGGCTAATATGCACACCAAACAATCAAACTTGGCATATGTCACTGATCATGACCACAGAATTTCAATATGGGTGGTCAACGTTGACCAACCATAACACGAGTCACAAACGGTAAGAAGAGGAAACAATGCTATGAGAATATCGGTTCTCAACTATTAAGTACAATGACCTGCAGTCAGTAGTAGCACGGTGTGTCTACCATGCACAATGACCAACCAAAGTAGGCATATGTACTGCCTTTGACCAGAGAAATCCGCTGTGTGTGGTCAACGTTGACAACTCATTATACGAGTGACAAATGGTCAGAGGGGAAAACAATGGTTTGGGAATTCTTAGTATCGACTAGCAAGTACAAAGACCTTCGATAAGTGGTGGCACGGTATGGCTACCATGCACAATGACCAACCAAAATATTATTGTGTCATTGAATATCATAAAAAGAGTTTCACTGTGTCTTGTCAACTTTCCTTTTTACGACTGGTCAATCGCAGCAAAATTCAAAACATAGTCTGCGTCAATTGTTTATGAATAATCTGAATTTGTTATCATTCATACTTAAAAACTACCCTACAATCGTACACCCCCTTATTTTATGCCCTTTACCCATAGGAACCCTTATAATGTCATTTGGACAACATATGAACACCATGTGAGTTGGTTTAGTGCTTATAGAGTTAGATTCTGGAGCGATAGGTCAGGGGTTTGAATCCTCATACGCGCAATATAGAATAGGCTCGCGACCTTGGGGGGGCGGCCGTGTTGTGCTACCTCAACTATACCTTCGAGCCTAAGCCGTGGGGGGGTAGGGGGGATGTCATAATGCGGTCGCAAATCTGTCCTCCAGGTCGTCCACGGAACATCCCTCTAGGGGGTTGGGAGGGACTTTTCCAGTGAAGGCACCTACGCGTAACAAATAAACAAAAACCGACCTGGTGTCAAAGGGAGAACCCTTTTGCTATTTATTGACTAGCAAGTGCAAATACTTTCAACAAGTAGTGGAACGGTGTGGCTACCATGTACAATGACCAACCAGATTAGGCATGTGCCACTTACCATGACCAAATAACTTTACTATGTGTGGTTAACGTTGACAACCCATACTATGGGCCACGAATTGTCAAAGGGGGAAAAAAATGGTTGGGAACACCAAGTATCACATAGCAAGCACAAGGGGATTCAATACGTTGTGGCACGGTGTGGAGACCATGCACGATGACCAACCAAAGTAGGCATATGTCACTGACCATGACCAAATAATGTCACTAAGTGTGGTAAACTTTGACAACTCACAACACGAGTCACAAATGGTCAGGGTGGAAGGTAATGGTTTGTGAATACTGGTTATCTACTAGCAAGTACAAATACCTTCAATATGTAGTGGCACAATGTGGCTTTAATGCACAGTGACCAACCAAAGTATGCATATGTCACTGAACATGACAAAAGAATTTCACTTCATGTGGTCAACGTTGAAAACGCATAACACGAGTCACAAATGGTCAAAGGGGAAAACAATGGGTGGGAACACTAGTTATCAATTAGGAAGTACAAAGACCTTCAACAAGCAGTGGCACGGTATGGCTAGCGTGCACAGTGACCAACCAAAGGATGCATACGTCACTGACTACGACCGAATAAGTCCACCATGTGTGGTCAACATTGACAACTCATAACACGAGTCACAAATGGTCAGAGGGAGAGACAATGGGTTGAGAAGCCTATGTATTGACTAGAAAGGACAAAGAACTTCAATACGTAGTGGCACGGTGTGGCTAATATGCACACCAAACAACCAAACTAGGCATATGTCACTGATCATGACCACAGAATTTCAATATGGGTGGTCAACGTTGACCAACAATAGCACGAGTCACAAACGGTCAGAACAGGAAACAATGCTATGGGAATATTGGTTCTCAACTACCAAGTACAACGACCTTCAGTCAGTAGTAGCACGGTGTGGCTACCATGTACAATGACCGACCAAAGCAGGCATATGTACTGCCTTTGACCAAAGAAATCCGCTGTGTGTGGTCAACGTTGACAACTCATAATACGAGGCACAAATGGTCAGAGGGGGAAACAATTGTTTGGGAACACCAAGTATCACATAGCAAGCACAAGGGGCTTCAATACGTTGTGGCACGGTGTGGAGACCATGCACGATGACCAACCAAAGTAGGCATATGTCACTGACCATGACCAAATAATGTCACTAAGTGTGGTAAACTTTGACAACTCACAACACGAGTCACAAATGATCAGGGTGAAAGGTAATGGTTTGTGAATACTGGTTATCTACTAGCAAGTACAAAAACCTTCAATATGTATTGGCACAATGTGGCTTCAATGCACAGTGACCAACCAAAGTATGCATATGTCACTGAACATGACGAAAGAATTTCACTTCATGTGGTCAACGTTGAAAACGCATAACACGAGTCACAAATGGTCAAAGGGGAAAACAGTGGGTTGGGAACACTAGTTATCAATTAGGAAGTACAAAGACCTTCAAGAAGTAGTGGCACGGTATGGCTAGCGTGCACTGTGACCAACCAAAAGATGCATATGTCACTGACTACGACCGAATAAGTCCACTATGTGTGGTCAACATGACAACTCATAACACGAGTCACAAATGGTCAGAGGGAGAGACAATGGTTTGGAAAGCCTATGTATTGACTAGAAAGGACAAAGAACTTCAATACGTAGTGGCACGGTGTGGCTAATATGCACACCAAACAACCAAACTAGGCATATGTCACTGATCATGACCACATAATTTCAATATGGGTGGTCAACGTTGACCAACAATAACACGAGTCACAAACGGTCAGGACAGGAAAAAATGCTATGGGAATATCGGTTCTCAACTACCAAGTACAACGACCTTCAGTCAGTAGTAGCACGGTGTGGCTACCATGCACAATGACCGACCAAAGCAGGCATATGTTCTGCCTTTGACCAAAGAAATCCGCATTGTGTGGTCAACGTTGACAACTCATAATACGAGTCACAAATTGTTAGAGGGGGAAACAATGGTCTGGGAACACCAAGTATCACATAGCAAGCACACGGGGCTTCAATACGTTGTGGCACGGTGTGGAGACCATGCACGATGACCAACCGAAGTAGGCATATGTCACTGACCATGACAAAATAATGTCACCAAGTGTGGTAAACTTTGACAACTCACAACACGAGTCACAAATGGTCAGGGTGGAAGGTAATGGTTTGTGAATACTAGTTATCTACTAGCAAGTACAACTACCTTCAATATGTATTGGCACAATGTGGCTTCAATGCACAATGACCAACCAAAGTATGCATATGTCACTGAACATGACGAACAAATTTCACTTCATGTGGTCAACATTGACAACTCATAACACGAGTCACAAATGGTCAGAGGGAGAGACAATGGTTTGGGAAGCCTATGTATTGACTAGAAAGGACAAAGAACTTCAATATGTAGTGGCACGGTGTGGCTAATATGCACACCAAACAACCAAACTCGGCATATGTCACTGATCATGACCAGAGAATTTCAATATGGGTGGTCAACGTTGACGAACCATAACACGAGTCACAAATGGTCAGGGTGGAAGGTAATGGCTTGTGAATACTAGTTATCTACTAGCAAGTACAAATACCTTCAATATGTAGTGGCACAATGTGGCTTCAATGCACAGTGACCAACCAAAGTATGCATATGTCACTGAACATGACGAACAAATTTCACTTCATGTGGTCAACGTTGAAAACGCATAACACGAATCACAAATGGTCAGAGGGGATATCAATGGGTTGGGAAGCCTATGTATTGGCTAGAAAGGACAAAGAACTTCAATACGGAGTCGCACTGTGTGGCTAATATGCACACCAAACAATCAAACTAGGCATATGTCACTGATCATGACCAGAGAATTTCAATATGGGTGGTCAACGTTGACGAACCATAACACGAGTCACAAATGGCCAGGAGAGGAAACAATGCTATGAGAATATCGGTTCTCAACTACCAAGTACAATGACCTTCAATCAGTAGTAGCGCGGTGTGGCTACCATGCACAATGACCGACCAAAGTAGGCATATTTACTGCATTTGACCAAAGAAATCCGCTGTGTGTGGTCCACGTTGACCACTCATAATACGAGTCATAAATGGTCAGAGGAGGAAACAATGGTTTGGCAACACCACGTATCACATAGGAAGCGCAAGGGGCTTCAATAGGTTGTGGCACGGTGTGGGGACCATGCACGATGACCAACCAAAGTAGGCATATGTCACTGACCATGACCAAATAATGTCACTAAGTGTGGTAAACTTTGACAACTCACAACACGAGTCACAAATGGTCAGGTTGGAAGGTAATGGTTTGTGAATACTAGTCATCTACTAGCAAGTACAAATACCTTCAATTTGTAGTGGCACAATGTGGCCTCAATGCACAGTGACCAATCAAAGTATGCATATGTCACTAACCATGACGAACAAATCTCACTTCATGTGGTCAATGTTGAAAACGCATAACACGAGTCACAAATGGTCAGAGGGGAAAACAATGGATTAGGAAGCCTATGTATTGGCTAGAAAGGACAAAGAACTTCAATACGTAGTCGCACGGTGTGGCTAATATGCACACCAAACAATCAAAATAGGCATATGTAACTGATCATGACCAGAGAATTTCAATATGGGTGGTAAACGTTGACCAACCATAACACGAGTCACAAACGGTCAGGAGAGGAAACAATGCTATGAGAATATCGGTTCTCATCTACCAAGTACAATGACCTTCAGTAAGTAGTAGCACGGTGTGTCTACCATGCACAATGACCGACCAAAGTAGGCATATGTACTGCCTTTGACCAGAGAAATCCGCTGTGTGTGGTCAACGTCGACAACTCATAATACGAGTGACAAATGGTCAGAGGGGGAAAGAATGGGTTGGGAATACTTGGTATCGACTAGCAAGTACAAAGACCTTCAATAAGTGGTGGCACGGTATGGCTACCATGCACAATGACCAACCAAAATATTATTGTTCCATTGAATATCATAAAAAGAGTTTCACTGTGTCTTGTCAACTTTCCTTTTTACGACTGGTCAGTCACAGCAAATTTCAAAACTTAGTCTGCGTCAATTGTTTATGAATAATCTGAATTTGTTATCATTCATACTTCTGAAAACTACCCTATAATCTTACACCCCCTTATTTTATGCCCTTTACCCATGGGAACCCTTATAATGTCATTTGGACAACATATGAACACCATGTGAGTTGGCTTAGTGCTTATAGAGTTAGATTCTGGAGCGATAGGTCAAGGGTTTGAATCCTCGTACGCGCAATATAGAATAGGCTCCCGACCTTGGGGGGGGGGGGGCGGCCGTGTTGTGCTACCTCAACTCTACCTTCGAGCCTAAGCCGTGGGGGGTAGGGGGGTGTCATAATGCGGTCGCAAATCTGTCCTCCAGGTCGTCCACGGAACATCCCTCTAGGGGGGTGGGAGGGAGTATTCCAGTGAAGGCACCTACGCGTAACAAATAAACAAAAACCGACCTGGTGTCAAAGGGAGAAACCTTTTGCTATTTATTGACTAGCAAGTGCAAATACTTTCAACAAGTAGTGGAACGGTGTGGCTACCATGTACAATGACCAACCAGATTAGGCATGTGCCACTTACCATGACCAAATAATTTTACTATGTGTGGTTAACGTTGACAACCCATACTATGGGCCACGAATTGTCAGAGGGGGAAACAATGGGTTGGGAACATCAAGTATCACATAGCAAGCACAAGGGGCTTCAATACGTTGTGGCACGGTGTGGAGACCATGCACGATGACCAACCAAAGTAGGCATATGTCACTGACCATGACCAAATAATGTCACTAAGTGTGGTAGACTTTGACAACTCACAACACGAGTCACAAATGGTCAGGGTGGAAGGTAATGGTTTTTGAATACTGGTTATCTACTAGCAAGTACAAATACCTTCAATATGTAGTGGCACAATGTGGCTTCAATGCACAGTGACCAACCATAGTATGCATATGTCACTGAACATGACGAACAAATTTCACTTTATGTGGTCAACGTTGAAAACGCATAACACGAATCACAAATGGTCAGAGGGGAAAACAATGGGTTGGGAAGCCTATGTATTGGCTAGAAAGGACAAAGAACTTCAATACGGAGTCGCACGGTGTGGCTAATATGCACACCAAACAATCAAACTAGGCATATGTCACTGATCATGACCAGAGAATTTCAATATGGGTGGTCAACGTTGACGAACCATAACACGAGTCACAAACGGTCAGGAGAGGAAACAATGCTATGAGAATATCGGTTCTCAACTACCAAGTACAATGACCTTCAGTCAGTAGTAGCGCGGTGTGGTTACCATGCACAATGACCGACCAAATTAGGCATATTTACTGCCTTTGACCAAATAAATCCGCTGTGTGTGGTCCACGTTGACAACTCATAATACGAGTCACAGATGGTCAGAGGGGGAAACAATGGTTTGGGAACACCACGTATCACATAGCAAGCACAAGGGGCTTCAATAAGTTGTGGCACGGTGTGGGGAACATGCACAATGACCAACCAAAGTAGGCATATGTCACTGACCATGACCAAATAATGTCACTAAGTGTGGTAAACTTTGACAACTCACAACACGAGTCACAAATGGTCAGGGTGGAAGGTAATGGTTTGTGAATACTAGTTATCTACTATCAAGTACAAATACCTTCAATATGTAGTGGCACAATGTGGCCTCAATGCACAGTGACCAACCAAAGTATGCAATTGTCACTAACCATGACGAACAAATCTCACTTCATGTGGTCAATGTTGAAAACGCATAACACAAGTCACAAATGGTCAGAGGGTAAAACAATGGATTGGGGACACTAGTTATCAACTAGCAAGTACGAAGACCTTCAACAAGCAGTGGCACGGTATGACTAGCGTGTACAGTGACCAACCAAAGGATGCATACGTCACTGACTACGACCGAATAAGTCCACTATGTGTGGTCAACATTGACAACTCATAACGCCAGTCCCAAATGGTCAGAGGGAGAGACAATGGTTTGGGAAGCATATGTATTGACTAGAAAGGACAAAGAACTTCAATACGTAGTGGCACGGTGTGGCTAATATGCACACCAAACAATCAAACTTGGCATATGTCACTGATCATGACCAGAGAATTTCAATATGGGTGGTCAATGTTGACCAACCATAACACGAGTCACAAACGGTAAGAAGAGGAAACAATGCTATGAGAATATCGGTTCTCAACTACCAAGTACAATGACCTTCAGTCAGTAGTAGCACGGTGTGCCTACCATGCTCAATGACCGACCAAAGTAGGCATATGTACTGCCTTTGACCAGAGAAATCCGCTGTGTGTGGTCAACGTTGACAACTCATAATACGAGTCACAAATGGTCAGAGGGGGAAACAATGGTTTGGGAACNGGGTGGTCAACGTTGACCAACCATAACACGAGTCACAAACGGTAAGAAGAGGAAACAATGCTATGAGAATATCGGTTCTCAACTACCAAGTACAATGACCTTCAGTCAGTAGTAGCACGGTGTGCCTACCATGCACAATGACCGACCAAAGTAGGCATATGTACTGCGTTTGACCAAAGAAAACCGCTGTGTGTGGTCAACGTTGACAACTCATAATACGAGTCACAAATGGTCAGAGGGGGAAACAATGGTTTGGGAACACCAAGTATCACATAGCAAGCACAAGGGGCTTCAATACGTTGTGGCACGGTGTGGAGACCATGCACGATGACCAACCAAAGTATGCATATGTCACTGACCATGACCAAATAATGTCACTAAGTGTGGTAAACTTTGACAACTCACAACACGATTCACAAATGGTCAGGGTGGAAGGTAATGGTTTGTGAATACTAGTTATCTACTAGCAAGTACAAATACCTTCAATATGTAGTGGCACAATGTGGCTTCAATGCACAGTGACCAACCAAAGTATGCATATGTCACTAACCATGACAAACAAATTTCACTTCATGTGATCGACGTTGAAAACGCATAACACGAGTCACAAATGGTCATAGGGGAAAACAATGGGTTGGGAAGCCTATGTATTGGCTAGAAAGGACAAAGAACTTCAATACGTAGTGGCACGGTATGGCTAATATGCACACCAAACAATCAAACTAGGCATATGTCACTGATCATGACCACATAATTTCAATATGGATGGTCAACGTTGACCAACCACAACACGAGTCACAAATGGTCAGGACAGGAAACAATGCTATGGGAATATCGGTTCTCAACTTCCAAGTACAACGACCTTCAGTCAGTAGTAGCACGGTGTGGCTACCATGCACAATGACCGACCAAAGTACGCATATGTATTGCCTCTGACCAATGAAATCCGCTGTGTGTGGTCAACGTTGACAACTCATAATACGAGTCACAAATGGTCACAGGGGGGAACAATGGTTTGGGAACACCAAGTATCACATAGCAAGCACAAGGGGCTTTAACACGTTGTGGCACGGTGTGGAGACCATGCACGATGACCAACCAAAATAGGCATATGTCACTGACCATGACCAAATAATGTCACTAAGTGTGGTAAACTTTGACAACTCACAACACGAGTCACAAATGGTCAGGGTGGAAGGTAATGGTTTGTGAATACTAGTTATCTACTAGCAAGTACAAATACCTTCAATATGTAGTGGCACAATGTGGCCTCAATGCACAGTGACCAACCAAAGTATGCATATGTCACTGAACATGACGACCAAATTTCACTTCATGGGGTCAACGTTGAAAACGCATAACACGAGTCACAAATGGTCAGGAGAGGAAACAATGCTATGAGAATGTCGGTTCTCAACTACCAAGTACAATGACCTTCAGTCAGTAGTAGCGCGGTGTGGCTACCATGCACAATGACCGACCAAAGTAGGCATATTTACTGCCTTTGACCAAAGAAATCCGCTGTGTGTAGTCCACATTGACAACTCATAATACAAGTCACAAATGTTCAGAGGGGGAAACAATGGTTTAGGAACACCACGTATCACATAGCAAGCACAAGGGGCTTGAATACGTTGTGGCACGGTGTGGGGACCATGCACGATGACCAACAAAAGTAGGCATATGTCACTGACCATTACTTAATAATGGCACTAAGTGTGGTAAACTTTGACAACTCACAACACGATTCACAAATGGTCAGGGTGGAAGGTAATGGTTTGTGAATACTAGTTATCTACTAGCAAGTACAAATACCTTTAGTATGTAGTGGCACAATGTGGCTTCAATGCACAGTGACCACCCAAAGTATGTATATGTCACTAACCATGACGAACAAATCTCACTTCATGTGGTCAACGTTGAAAACACATAACACGAGTCACAAATGGTCAGAGGGGAAAACAATGGGTTGGGAAGCCTATGTATTGGCTAGAAAGGACAAAGAACTTAAATACGTAGTCGCACGGTGTGGTTAATATGCACACCAAACAATCAAACTAGGCATATGTCACTGATCATGACCAGAGAATTTCAATATGGGTGGTCAACGTTGACCAACCATAACACGAGTCACAAACGGTCAGGAGAGGAAACAATGCTATGAGAATATCGGTTCTCAACTACCAAGTACAATGACCTTCAGTCAGTAGTAGCGCGGTGTGGCTACCATGCACAATGACCGACCAAAGTAGGCATAT
>SZWC01003512.1:39334-52818 GCA_023375785.1 Penium margaritaceum
CCGCGGTTCTGGTCTACGTCGACGATCTCCTCATTGCGTCGCCAGACACGGCCACCATTCAGCGTGTCAAGGACTTGCTGCACGACGCCTACCAGATGAAGGATCTCGGGTCTGCCCGAGTCTTCTTGGGCATGGAGCTCGAGCATGATTGCTCCCAGGGCATCCTGCATGTCCACCAGGCTGCCTATGTGCAGACCCTGTCCACTCGCTTCGCCGAGGACCTGCCCCTCGTGCCTAGCGCATCTTCACCCATGTCACCCGATGGCCAGGTGAAGCTGAAGAGTCATGACCCAGCTGTTGTGGGGGAGCCAGTTGATGTGACCACGTATCTGCGGGTCATCGGGTCACTAATGTTCCTGGTGACGACGACGCGTCCAGACATCGCGTTCGCCGTCAACCTCCTGGCCCAGTTCTCTCAGGAGCCGCGTCACCTCCACTTCGAGGCCGCAATCCGAGTGCTGCGCTATGTCGTCTCGACCCCTCAGCAAGGTCTCATGTTCCGCCATTAGCCGTCCGTCGTCGCAGTGGACTACACCGACAGTGACTGGGCCGGCAGTCCAGCAGGTTTTCACCAACTCCTTGCTCCACCCATCGCCATGGATAATGTTGAGCGTACCTAGCGTGATAGAGAGGGTGTGCTGGCTTCTTGTTGCTACCCACTGGTATCAGAGCAGGAGGGAAACTTTCCTTCCTCTCAATCGATCGTGGATCTGTGACGTTTCACACGAAGTGGCACTCTTGCCACCACAACGGGTTCTGCCCCCGTATTCGTACCTCTTTGTACGATTGCTGGTCGTAACATGGTTCACAACTGTGCCTCGGAACTATTTCGCACAGCCTACAGCTTGAAGCAATGCTATCCTCCAGCTTCGCAACATCATAGCACTAAGGCATCTTCCCGCCACGACGATCGAGCACCGGCCTAGCATCTTCTGCACAGCGGGCCCGTAGCTCACGGTCCCACAACTTTGCGGCCTCGATCTCTCCAGGCCCACGTTCTCTGAGAGTTACATCTTAGCAGCACAGTAGTCCTGCATCACTGCAGTCCCAAGGCAGCTGACAGTGAGGTGCAATCAACAGCTCTGCAGGTGAACAACTTTGGGAGTTCTTTGCAGCTAAACAGCATAACAACTCTACGGCCCGGGACTGCTGCTCCACTGTGCTGCTGCACCTCGCTGCGTTGTCTCAACAACCTCATAGCCACAAGGCCCGAAGGTCACAGGCACGTCATAGTGGCATGGAACATCTCTACCATCCCACCGACTCACATAGCGCCTGGTCACACAGTCCACAATCTCACGACACTCCTGCTGCCTAGTTACGCTGCACGCACTACTTTCACTATACACAGTAGCAGCTGCAGCTGCTTCATCTGCAGCATGAGCCGCCACCCTGGCTTCACCTCAAGACACACGCGCTAAACTCAACAAGCAAATCGAACGCTACGAGGAGGAAGTGGACCGGGCGGCTCGAGGCATGGCCGCTCCGCCGCTGCTCTAACAGTCCAGGCTACTATCTTGGGTAGGGCTACGACCCAGTTGACGATGAGGCTCGCGCAAACGTCGCAGAGTACGCAACCTTTTGTCAATCTTCCTCTGACAACTCACCAACAGCAGAGGACGCACCAGCCACGAGACGGCCATGTGAACAACATCGTCCTCCATCCACTGTAAGCTCTCACATTCCCCGTAGAACGCATCGGCAGAGTTGGCGTGTCGACCCTGTTGGAGCAACACTAGCAGCACCAGCAGCCCCAACAAAACCAGCCGAGGCAACCTCATGTCGTGCCGTATCTCCCGCAGCCTCTCACCCAGCTGTTGCATCTCTTGGATCGTCTGACATCTTTGCTATTCTGGAAGCAGCACTTGTTTACAGTGCTGTTGTCTCCTCCACATTTGCTGTTGTAGCGCGTCTTGTATGTGCAACTGCCGGCACTGCAGCCGGCAGGGCAGTTGACACCTACACCACCATTGCCATTGACCAAGGACCCCTGGCAGCAACCGCAGTTATCATTGCCATGTAGGTTGCAGCAACTGCTAACTTTGTCGTGACTACAGCAGCCTCGGCTACCACTGTTCTTTCCAGCGCTGTTGTTTCCATCTGGAACGCTACTGCTCAGGTGTGTCTCTCAGCTGCATCGCCTCTTGGCCATCAGATCCGCATCCTGGTTGCAGCTACAGCTGCAGTCTCCACCCCAACAGGTGTTGTTCTCACTGGAGTCACCTGCCTCAGAATCCTCCTCTGTTGCAGTCATCGCAACCTCAGTAGCAGCTGCGCTCCCATCCTTGTTTGGCCTACGTTGTTAGCTGTGGTGAGCTACCGTCCACTTGGTGCTTGGTCGTCTTTCTCTTTCCCTCCCCTCGTTTCTCTTATGGCCGTGTTCATGCGCTCCATTCTTTGCTGTGCATCACTACCCAGCCAACCCACACACTCCTTTACTTTCCCACACCCACTGGGGCAAGGGAAACTCTGCCAAAAAATTCCTTGGTTGTGTCTTACCCCACTCACCATGCCGGTTGATGATGATGAGTGTGCAGCCGTGTAGGAGAAGCTGCGCAGAGAGTGTGCTGCTCTTCAGGAAACCCTCGCTGCAAAATCCGCTGTAGAAGAAAAACTGCGTGCTAAACAGGGTGACCAGGACACTTTTGCCGATCACATTGCTGATCTGGTTCTCAATGGCTTGCAGCCTGCATTGCGCTTCACACCCGCCGCATCCACTACTGCTGACATCGCAACAGCGTTCTTCACCTCACCTGCTTTCGCATCAAACAGTACTGGCTCGGTGACTTCTAACTCTATTGCTGTTGCAGCAGCAGCAGGCACTACTGCTACCAAAGCTCTTGCACAGCCACCACAGCGCAAGCCTGACTTTGACTCCGCACCACCCCACTTTGCCTCTAAGCTCACCTTTGGTTCCTGGGAGGTTCGCTTGAGTTCCTAGGCACAAGGTGAACAGCTCTGGAAGTACTACTACACACCCAACCCTTCTGCTTACCCACCCTTTGTGCCCACTGATGCTGAGTTCGCACGTGCTGTTCGTGCTCTTATTCGAGCTGGACCCGATGGTCTCACTGATGAGATTGGGTCATACAATGTTGTCACAACCCGCCGCACGCCACCTGACCCTGTTGGCGCGTATGCACTCATCAAGCGTCATACTACGGTCACTGGTCACGCCGCACATAGTGTCCTCATAGTACAGTTCAACACCCTCTTGATGCATGCTGACGAGAATGTGGGTACCTACTAGGCTTCCAGCCTCCACCTTCTGTGTGATCTTGGCAAGGCGACATGTGGACAGCTCTCAGCTGTCCTCTCCATCGTGAACGGCCTCATCCCCAAATTATCCAACATCTTCAGGGAGGTGGAGGCTTCCGAGCTCGAGCGTCTTGCCGCCAAGCCCATACCTGCTGACGCTCCACCCGACATTGGGGCCCTCTGGGAGTTTACCTCCCACCGTCTCACTGACTGGTGGAGTGCCCTCCAAAGCAAGCACATCCATTGTGCAGCTGTTGCAGCTGCCACCACTGCACTCCCTTCCACCACATCACCCTCTACCTCTTCATCCTCATCTTCCCTTTCAGCAACCTCTCTCCTTAGTCAAGGGGGGAGGTGGTGGTCGTGGTCGCGGTCGGGGGCAGAGGTGCCGGTGGCTCTGGCTCCGGAGGCCAGACTGTTCGTGGTAAGGGGAAGGGGTCCAACAACAACTCCTCCTCCTCTTCCACTCCCAGCAATATCACATGCTGGAACTGTGGAGCCGTCAGCCGCTCTGCTCCCAAGTGCCCATCGTCGCCGGACAACGAGCGCCTTGCCTCTGCCATGCGAGCACAATGGGCGCGCTCATCCACTGGCTCTGGGAGCACCCCTCGAATCGCCACCTCCACAGCTCCAACGAGTCGTAGTGCTCCTGTCTCTGCCGAGGTGGTAGCCTACAACACCATTGCTGATGCTCCACCCCCACCTCCTTACCCCTGGGGTTGGCCCCCGGGGTATGGAGGACCGATCTTCTACGGCCGTCCATTCGGCGCCTACTCTCCTCTTGCCTGGGCTTCACCATTCTATCTGCCCCGCCATTCCCCTTCCGGTGTCGTCATCACTCCGGATTCGCCTGAGGACGAGCGCCAGTTGGACGCTGCGCTTTCTCATGCCGTCCACTAGCGTCATTTTTGTGATCAGGGAGGTGAAAGTGGGCTCTCTGGGTCAGAGCCTCTTGTGTGTGTCGATGATGGGGACTTGCGTGGTCCAGCGTCCGGTCATGTTCTCGGATATCCTTGCGCTGATGTCTCTTGGATTGAGGAATGGCAGTCAGTGTGCTTACCTCGTTGTCTTGCTGCATTTGGTCAGCGTCTCTCTCCGCATGCCTCCATTGCTGTTGTGAGTCATGACCCCTCCATATGTTCATGCATTGGGTGGCTTCTGGATTCTCGACTCTGGAGCCACCCACCACATGACTTCGTCACGTGTGTCCTTTGTCCCCCTCGGCCCTGTCGGCTTTGTTTGCTTTGTTTGCTTTGTTTGCAACGGCTCCGGCCAGGTGCTCCCGGTTCAGGGAATTGGGGTCGTGTGCTTCATTGGCCTTGGGGGGGAACTTTTCATGCCGGACGTCCTGTATGTTCGAGTGCTTGAGCAGAGCCTTCTCTCTGTTACGACTCTTGACGACCAGGGCATGGACTTCTCCTCTAGTCGTGGCACTCTGTCTCACATCGCAACTGTGGCCGCGTTCTCCTATAGGGGAAACACTGTGATCGTCTATTCTGTGTTTCTACCTTTGCTCATGCTTCAGCCACTACTGCCATTGTGCATGTTGCTCGCTCCCTTTCCACAGCACATGCACAGCTGCTGCACCGCCGCCTGTGCCACATTCACAAAGCTGCCATTTATAGCCTCCTTCGTGTGGTTCCATTAGACGGTCTTGATAGTGCCACGTTTCCCGCCCCTTGCCCCCCTGACTGCCTTTATTGTGCTCAAGGTAAAATGCACCGCTCTCCCTTCTCCACCTCTGAGTCTCGCACCTCCCATCCCCTCGACCTAAGACATGCTGATGTCATGGGGCCTCTTCTTCATGAGACTCTTGGGGGGGTAGGTCACTACATTCCCTGTCTCACTGATGACTTCCTTGCATGTGTTGGGTGTTAGCCCTCAAACAGAAGAGTGTCATTTGCTCCACTCTTAAGTTGTGGCTTCCCCAGGCTGAACTTGCCTATGGTCGCCGTCTCCGTGTCTTCCGTTGTGATCGTGGCGGTGAATTCATCGGTCCCACTTCTTGTTTCCTCACGTCTCGAGGGGTGAGCATTGAAGCTTCAACCCCCTACAAACCACAGCAAAATGGTGTGTCTGAACGGTGGAATATAAATCTTGCTGATGGTGTCTGTACCCTTCTCAGTGCATCTGACCTTCTCCCTCTTTTCTCTTTTGAAACCATGTCCTACATGATGTGGGTCTGGAACCGTGTTCCTCATGGTCCCCTTCCCCGTCATGTCACACCATTTGAGCACTGGTTTGGTCGTCGCGCGGACCTCCGCCTTGCTCGTGTCTTGGGCTTTGTACCTGGCGTTTGGCTCCCTGAGGACCTTCGTGACGGCAAACTCAGCCCGCGCGCTCATGCACCTTTCTTGGGGTCTCCGCCATGTCCAAGGCATGGCGCTTCTCGGACCCCGATCGCACCCCTGTCATCGAGTCCCATGATGCCCTCTTCTCTAAGGATGTTTTCCCTGCGACCTGTCCCGTGTCACTCCATCCTCTTCCTTGTCCTCGCTCCATTGGCTTGGAGGGGTGGGTCTGTTCTAGCCTCCGGATTTGCTGGGATACCGCCACCTCTCTCTGACTTGGCTCCTTCCTTTTTTGATCCCTCTCCTTCTGCGTTTGATGTGTCTCCCAGCTCTGACACACACCTCAGCACCCCGTCTGCATCCCCATTTGATCCTTCCCCGGCGTCTTTTCCCTCTACGTCTTCTGAGTCCGTGCCAGCGCCTCTTAGCGCAGTGCCACTATCTGCTGACACTCTGGCATAGTCTTCCCCATGCGTCATCGTTGAGGCACTTTCGCCGCCTACCCTATAGCCAACTTTGGTCGTGGGTGAGTCAGCCTCCTCACCAATCACCGCTACCCCTTCAGGAGCACCAGAGCCGAACCCTCACGGAGGGAGACTTCGTGCCCTTCCACAGCACTCTACCTCACAGTCCATCCATCCCTCTCAGCGCCGTAACCGCTGCAGTGCATCCTTCACTTCTGCCGGCACTGCTGCCAGACCCACTAGACTTGACGCACTGGGATTTGTTGTTAGTGTGGTCCACCCTATCTTGGCAGTGGGACATGCACTCGTTGCTCACGAGTTCCATAGTGCTCTGGATGCATCAGTCGCTGGATACATCGCCACCTGCTTTGCGTCAAGTGGACTTCCCTTGCTTCCAGAAGAGCCTACCACTGTCCGACAGGCGAGGGAGGCAACTGACGTTGATCTATAAGAAAAGCCCATGCAGGAGGAGCTCATAGCTTTGAACGAGCATGAGGTTTTTGAGCTTGTTGACCTTTCAGCAGGTCGCAAGGCTGTATTGGCTCGCTGGGTCCTTTGGCGCAAGCTGAAGCTAGATGGCATGATTGACAGGTATAACGCCCGGCTCACCGCCAAGGGATTCTCCCAAATCCCAGGCGTCAACTTTGATGAGTCGTTTGCCCCTTGTTGGGCAGTACACCACGGCTTGAGCTCTCTTGAGCCTGGTCGTCCAGCATGTCTGGGAGCTGGAGCAGACGGACGTCAACAATGCATTCTTGCACGGACGTCTTGACGAGGAAATCTTCATGGTGCAGCCTCAAGGCTTTACAGATGGCGCGGACAAGATTTGGCGGCTGCGCAAGGCTCTCTATGGACTTAAGCAGTGCCCCTCGCAATTGAGACCTGGAGATCTCGTCCACCCTAGAGAAGGGTGGTTATTGTCGCAATATTGTAGATCCAACTCTCTTCTTGAGTGCACCCTCGTAGCCCTTTGTGGCCATCAGGTCTACATGGATGATCTCCTCATAGCGTTGCCCAGCCTCGCTGCAGTCGCTGAAGGCACTGCTCCATTCCATCTACAAAATGAAGGACTTGGGTCCAGCTTGTGTGTTCCTCAGCATGGAACTTGAGCGTGACCGCCACCTCCGAATACTGCACGCGCACGGAGCTGCGTACATCCGCGGCCCTGGGGAGCGCTTCTCGACCCTGCTGGCTGATGCATGATGGCATGCATCATTCACGTACCAAGCACATCAACATCGAGCATCAATTTGTCCATGAGCGCATTGTATCAGGAGCAGTCCAGGTTGTCTGGGTCGATACGCCTTAGGAGTGTGTAGATTTTCTCACCAAAGCCCTCAGCAGTGGAATGTTCAAGGCTGTTGTGCATGCAGTTAGGTTGTTGCGTGCACGTGATGCCCCAGGCTGATGTGACTACTTCTTGTTCTTTTTCTTTACAGTGATTCTCCACGTGGTGTGTGGGCTGTTCGCCTGTGGGTCATGGGGGAGTGTTGGTTGTGTCTGTCAAACATGCAAGTGACCTCTTGACTCCATTCATTCACACACACCATCACTTCAAGTGACTAAGCTATTGTGAAGCTCAAGACGCACACGTCATGTCAAAAACTAGGGTGCAGTTCGAACATGGCCTGACTAGTCTTTTGTGCTCAGGGCTTCCTTTGTGCGGGCGTTTTGAGTCTAAGCGTGAGCTTTCTGGTCACCTCACGCTATGTTTCTGGGAGTAGAAGAGAATTATGAGACAGTCAATTTTACGAAGGGAATAACGTGATTTTCCATCAGTTTTGAAGCATGGACATGATCTAAACATTTGTAGGGCTATTCATGAGCTCTCCAACGCACCAAACCGTGCGCGATTCGGATCACCATAGCTCTCGCTACTTCAGCCAAAGCGCTGCACCCCAAACCAGCCGCTCAGTTGGCGACGTGCACCACGTCGCCCGCCGAGGCGCCCTTACACATCAAGGACCCATCAAAACGCCATTCCGGAGGCGCAGATGTACCTACGTGTAGTGGCAGCACCCCTTGCACCTTTGGAGTCTGTTTCGATGAGTTAATCATCGAGTTTGGTGATGGGGATTGATGTGGGTCGAAACCTGTTCGCCGACCTCCAGTCGAAATTTTGACTGTCCCTGAGTAACAAAATGTACTACTGAGTTTCGGATTCTGAGCTAGGATTTTGGCCAAGTCCCTCAGTAACAAAACTGTACTACTGAAATCCGGCGAATCATCCACCGGACGCCTTGGCAGTCCTTCCGGAGCAAAATCCTTAGACGGAGTTTTGTTACTTGTTCCGGTCAATTATTCACCAGCAGTTAAACCACAACCAACTACCAGAGCTGCCGCGCTCACCCCAACTTTGGAAGCCCATATCTCCATCGTTACTTGTCCGATTCTGGTGAAACAACTTCCACCGGATTCAAGCACTTGTCAAATTTTAGAAACAATCATCCATTTTAGGATCCGAGCAATTCTCGAGTTGTCAGATCAAACGACGAGAAAATTTCTCTCTCTAGCGGCTTGTCGGCGCCTCCCGGCGCCGCACTTGGGCATGCAGAGGGGCAAATCTTCAACATTCTCCCCCTTGCACCTGCCATGCCCGCTGCTCCTGTTTTCTCTCATCCATCTTCTGCTGTTAGTCCTTCAGCCCATCATATCTGGTCATCCCAAGCCCGACCACGCTCAATGCGTGCCGGTCCACGGGTTGCACTTTGGTCAAGCAATCCGCAAGCATGTTGTGCGTGCTGCANCGAGAAAATTTCTCTCTCTAGCGGCTTGTCGGCGCCTCCCGGCGCCGCACTTGGGCATGCAGAGGGGCAAATCTTCAACATTCTCCCCCTTGCACCTGCCATGCCCGCTGCTCCTGTTTTCTCTCATCCATCTTCTGCTGTTAGTCCTCCAGCCCATCATATCTGGTCATCCCAAGCCCGACCACGCTCAATGCGTGCCGGTCCACGGGTTGCACTTTGGTCAAGCAATCCGCAAGCATGTTGTGTGTGCTGTAGTGCTGAAGCACCACCCGTCCCTTTTCAACCATATTGCATGCATAGTGATTACGCACGTCGATGTGCTTCGTCCTCCTGTGATGCGTCGGGTTGTTGGACTACAAGATTGAGCTGGTGTTGTCCTCTTGCACCACCGTAGGCTCCTACTACGGCACGCCGAGCTCCTCCAGCAACCTGCGGAGCCACACCGCCTCCTTGACCGCCTCGGCGAGCGCGATGTACTTTGCTTCGACTGTGGAGGTGGTGATGCATTCCTGCTTTCTACTGCACCACGAGACCGCTGCAGGTCCTGGATCAGCCATGTACCTGCTCACTTGGCCCATCACGTAGGCCAGGTCTGGTCGAGTCGCCACCATGGCGTACATGAGGCTGTCCACCGCCGATTGGTAGGGTACCCGTGCCATATCCTCCCGCTCTTCTTTTGTTTGCAGTGCCATTGCCGCACTTAGTTCACAGGTCGTGGAGACCGGACTGCCAATGGTTTGAAGTCCTCCATGCCGTACCGCTTCAGCACCTCAGCCATGTATTTGGCCTACCCCAGCTCAAGCGTGCGCTCCCTCCGGTTCCGCATGATGCTCACCCCGAGGCAGTACTCCAGCTCCCCCATGTCCGACATCTGGAATCTGTAGCTTAACTGCTCTTTAAGCCGCTGTAGGCTTGGCAAATCAGTCGAGCACAAAATGAGGTCGTCCATGTACAGTGCGATGATCTGATGGAGCTATTTGTCGCGCCGCACATACACGTTGTGATCTGCCTCATAGCGCTTGAACCCGAGTTGTGCCATGAAGTTTTCCATCTGTTTGTACCAGCATCTGGGCGATTGTTTTAGCCCGTACGAGGACTTCCACAACTTGCACACCTTGCCCTCTGGTGCCTCCACCCCCTCTGGCATCTCCATGTAGATCTTTTTGTCAATGATGCCGTTGAGGAAGGCCATCTTTGCGTCCATTTGGTGGAGCTCCATGTCCTTCGTGGCCGTCACCGCAAGGATTTCCTGGATGCTTGTGAAATTGGCAACGGGAGCAAACGTCTCATTATAGTACTCGCCCTTATGTGTGCATATCCCTTTGCCACCAGCCGAGCCTTGTATTTTTCAACCACACCTTCCTTTGTGAACTTGGTCTTAAAGACCCACTTTGAGTCGATGACCTTGGCATCTTTCGGCCTGTCAACGAGCTGCCACGTGTCGTTTCCCGTGATGGACGCCAGCTCAAATTTGATGGCTGCGTCCCATTGATCCCCTTCGGGCCGTGCAAGCGCCTCTTGCACGGTAGTCAGCTCCGTTGATGCAGCCAGCATGCACCGCGTCATGCNTGCAGTGCCATTGCCGCACTTAGTTCACAGGTCGTGGAGACCGGACTGCCAATGGTTTGAAGTCCTCCATGCCGTACCGCTTCAGCACCTCAGCCATGTATTTGGCCTACCCCAGCTCAAGCGTGCGCTCCCTCCGGTTCCGCATGATGCTCACCCCTAGGCAGTACTCCAGCTCCCCCATGCTTGTGAAATTGGCAACGGGAGCAAACGTCTCATTATAGTACTCGCCCTTATGTGTGCATATCCCTTTGCCACCAGCCGAGCCTTGTATTTGTCAACCACACCTTCCTTTGTGAACTTGGTCTTAAAGACCCACTTTGAGTCGATGACCTTGGCATCTTTCGGCCTGTCAACGAGCTGCCACGTGTCGTTTCCCGTGATGGACGCCAGCTCAAATTTGATGGCTGCGTCCCATTGATCCCCTTCGGGCCGTGCAAGCGCCTCTTGCACGGTAGTCAGCTCCGTTGATGCAGCCAGCATGCACCGCGTCATGCCGATCCATCGATCGGTGCTTGCGTCGAAGCGCTTTCCCGCTTTCCTCTGCCTCCTGCTGCGACGCGGCAGTTTTGGTGGCGCATCGTCGCTTTGCTGTGATCCTTCCGGCTCAGCACGCTCTGGTGAATCATCAACCAGACGACTCCCTGAGGATCTCTCTCGATATGGTGAAACATCGCCCGAACGGCCGGCGCGTCCAGTTGATTTTCCATTGACGCCCGATGTACACTCTACTGGGAGTGCGCGCCTTGGAACCCTCGGTGCCTCATGCGCCGGATTCTTTTGTTGGATCTCCTCATCAGCTTGATTGTCATTGGAGTCCTCTGCGTCAGCCGCCATCGCTGGTGCACCGTTACGCTCTGATGCCGCATCCTCAACTTCTGCGTCCGCCTGCTCCTTCTCATGGTCAATGAGCTGGAACCACTCCCTTGTCTTTGGAGAGTCCACCACGGCCACATCGTTACTGCTGATGTAGCTCTGCTGCTCGTTAAACTCGACGTCTCGGCTGCAGATTACCTCCTCCTTGCACATGTCATAGAGCCGGTACGCCTTATGCACGCTCTCATAGCCAAGGAAGAGATACGACGTTGCCCTCAGTACCAGCCTACTGTCATGCCTCTGCGTAGCCTGCACCATCGCGTGCGCCTTGCAACCGAAAAACTTTCAGGTGTGCTACACTTGGCTGGCACCCGCTCCAAACCTCCTGCGACGTCTTCCAACCGCTCTTCCCCTTCAGCACCATTGTAGGAGTGAGTTTGATGGTGTAGCTCTCCGTACGCAAAGCATCCGTCCAGAAGCTCCGTGGCAATTCCGCATCCACTAATATGGTCCGTACCATGTTCAGATGCGTCCGGTTTTCCCGCTCCGCCACGCCATTTGACTGAGGCAAACACAGCTTAGTTTGTTTCCATTTTATGCCCTGCTGCTTCATCCACCCGCAACAGCCCACGTACTCTCCGCCGTTATCACTGCGTATCGGTCTAACCTACGGGCCCGTCTACCTCTCCACCGTTGCGACATACTCCTTCAGCCGGTCCAGTACCTCGCCTTTCTGCTTCATGAAGTACACGTAGTATTTTCTTCTGTAGTCATCTATGAAGGTGACGAAGTAACGCGCGCCGCTCTTTGATGCCATCTTGAATGGTGCACACACGTTGCTCTGCATGACCTCCAGCAGGTCCAAGGCGCGATTCAAGTTCTCATTGAACGGTTTGCGCCGTGCCTTGCCCAAAATGCAAGGCACACACTTTTTGTGCTTTGCTGCATCTGTCGCCTCTTCCGCACCGTCAATGACGAGGCCGCGTACCAGCTCGCGCTTCACCATCTCTTTCAGGACTGCAGGTGAGGAATGCCCCAGTCGTCGGTGCCAGAGCTCCAGATCAGCTCCCCCTCCTTTGGCCAGGTTGATGGTGCGTTCGTGCTAGTCTGATGAGTCTGTCGTCGCGGGGATCACCTTGGTCTCCACAATGTAGAGGCCTCCCTTGCGCTTAGCCTCTAGCACGGGCTCGCCGCCACCGTCCTTCTTCACGACTGCCCCTCTTTTCCTGAAGAACACCTCGTACTCCTTGTCAGTCAGGCGGCTAACACTTAGAATGTCAGCCAAGCCGGGTACGTGCTTCACGTCCTTGATGACGCGCTGCACCCGCTTCCCACCAACCACCACCTCCACATCCACGTCTCCTTGGCCAGCCGCCGGNACCCTCTTGACCTGGGTATGCTCCTCCGCTCCGGAGTCAAGGCATCGCCGGTTGGCCTTCTCGAGGTAGTGGATTTGAGTGCCGTTGAGGAGCGCCTTCTTGCCTTTGGCGTCCTTGCCGCCGGCCTTTGCCTCCTTGTTGCACTCATAGACCCAGTGGCCCTCCTTGCCGCAATTACGGTACGTACCATTCTTGTCTCCCTTCTTGCCACCGCCATGTCCACCACCTCCCTTGGCCTCGCTTCCGCCACCACATGTTTTGGTAACGAGGACCGATCAAGAAGACAAGGACTTCCCACAGCTCCGTCGTTGCGCCTCGTTGCGCATGTACTTTGAGACTGCACCATAGGTGAGCTTGTCCTCTGCCCATCCTTGCAAGACAGTAATGAGAGGGCTCCAAATGTCAGGAATGGCCATGAGGAGGGCAATCGCCTACATTTGCGTGTTGATCTTCCATCCCACGTTGTTGCATTGTGAGGCGAGCGACTCGATCTTCTGCATGGCGGAGATGGCATCATCTCCCTCCTTGATTCTCACTGTCAGGAGTCGCTTCATTACGAACGTCCTGTTCACCAGCGACTTGGATTGACGGATGGCACAAAGTTTTTGCCAAGCCTTGGCTGCCAGCTTGCAGCCTTGGAAGTAGCCCCACTGCGACTCGGCTGTCCCAGACACCAGTACCATGAGCGCCTCCATCTTCTTCTTTGCGAAGGCCTCTTTCTACGCTTCCTTCACCGTCGCTTTGTCAAGGATTTCCGTTCCCTTCATGACCTCCAGCAGCCCCTTATGTGCGGTACCACCTCCATAGCCCGTAGCCAGGGCCGCCTGCATACTTCTTGGATGGGATACGTCTCCTTCTGCGCCATTTGTGGTGTGTTCAACTCCGAGACCTACGACCCAGGGTGGCTGCCGGGCCCAACATCGAGCTATTTGTGTGGGTGGCTTGGTTGACCGGCTGCTTAGA
>SZWC01003512.1:61765-75870 GCA_023375785.1 Penium margaritaceum
CCAGCACCCTTCTGCCCTGGGCGCGTGACTATCACGTGCGAGTGGCAGGTCGGTATCTTCCATCCATGGGTCGAGCTGCAGCTGCTATAGGCACTCCAAGGGTCTCGATCCCTCCCATCTCCTCCATTCAACTGCCATCACTGTTGAGCATCACCTCCACATCTCCTCCCTCAGCTGCCAGTGCAGCGGTGGTCCTGGATAAGGGGAAGAGGGTGACGGGGAAGAGAGGAGATAAGGGGGCTCAGGGGTCCTCGGGAGTAGGGAGTGGATTTCTTCATTGCTACAACTGTGGCGGCGACCACAAGTGGCAGGTGTGCCCTCATGAGCATGATTTTGCCAAGATTGGACGAGTAATGCACAACGCCAGGCAGGCGTGTGTTTGACGTAACTACAAATATTTTGGCACCTTCTCGAGTAGTGTAGGATGGGCGCACACAATTTCTGCATCCAAACCCGGGACAGAGCTCCTCACCGCTCACATTGCCGAGCTGGAGCGCGTGCTTGCAGCCTCCTTCCAAGTGATCCATGCCCGACCACTCACGGAGGTGCGAGTTACACGCATGGTACTGTGGGGCCCACTGATTACACCACACTCAGAATGCACGTCGCTTCATGTGACGTGACCGTGACACTTTGTGTGGATGTCATTGGATCACGTGATGTGCCATTGTGGATTGAGTCTGTAGCTAATCATGAGTCCCCTGACCCTGCTTAGTCTGCATTTTCATCCAATGGTTCAGTCGTGCTTTGTTTTGTGTCCCTGTCAGAGCGAGACCCAGATGGCACCTGGGTCGTGGACTCATGTGCCACCTATCACATGTCTTTCCGGGGTATTGACTTTGTCCTGCTTGGTCCTGTTGGTTATGTCAGCTATGTGCACACTGGGTCTGGCTAGCAGCTACATGTCCACGGAATTGGCATTTTTTGGTTCGACGGACCTGCAGGTCCTGTGTACTTTTCTGATTTGTTGTTTGTTCCTGACCTTGAGCTAATTCTATTGTCCGTTCCCACATGTGATCACCTTGGTCTCACATTCATTCACGCCAATGGTGTCTCCTCTGTTACTGCTCGGTCCATTGGTCGGTTGTACTCTGCGGTGTCGCAGTCAGCAGTCTGTATCATGTTCCACATTGTGTCATGGCCTTTCCATCAGTCCATGCACGTGTCTATGTGACTGAAACCCTGTCTGCTGCACACCAAAAGATAATGCACTGCCGGCTTTGTCATGTACAATCTGCAGCAATTGAGTCATTGGTTCGTGTCAAGACAGCCCTTGGTCTTGACCTGACCTACTTTGAAAAGCCGATGTAAAATGACTGCCTGGAATGCATTCAAGGGAAAATTCATTGTGCCACTTACGCCCACTCAGAATCCACTACCTCTCGAACCCTTGAACTTGTGCAT
Source organism: Penium margaritaceum (assembly GCA_023375785.1). Taxonomy (NCBI): domain Eukaryota; kingdom Viridiplantae; phylum Streptophyta; class Zygnematophyceae; order Desmidiales; family Peniaceae; genus Penium; species Penium margaritaceum. Next base: position 63,170 of record SZWC01003512.1, read on the forward strand.
GCCGATCTGATGGGTCCTCTTCCCATTGAGTCCCAGGCAGAGCGGGGACTTTACGTCCTCACTCTGACTGTTGATAACTACCACAAACGTTGGGTGGCCCCCCATAAGCAATGCATCCCTCATAGGCCATGCATGGGTCCTGCCTCCGCCATAGGCGATGCATCTCTTCCCCCTGTGGTCTCTGCACCTGCCTCTTCACCGGGTTCACCCCTTGCTCCGCCTTCCTTGTCACTCTGTGTCTCTCCTTCCTTACCTGCCTCATCTCCTTCAGTCTCATTTCTCTTACAAGATGTTGCCACTGATCCAGCCATTCTCTCTGCTGGTCCAGCACTCTCTGCATCCTCTGGACTGCCTGCCGCCTCCCCTTTTGTGAGTCCAGCAACAACACCCTCATTGCCGCCTTCGGCTCCCTCTGATCTTATGCCTGATTCTTCCCCCATTGCTGTTGTGTCCGAGTCATCGATGTCAACCCCATGTATTCTTGTGAGGTGGGTGGTCGCCTTCATCCATGACCACCTAGTGTGCACCGTCCTCATCTTGGTCCAAGCCGACCAGGGCGCATAGAACTTAGGCGTCAGGCTGCCAGTGGAGACCCAGGAAATAGCGCGCTGGGGTTGTTGGTCAGGGCAGAACTCCAAGTTTCACTATCCCCAGACACCCTGGCAGGATATGAGTAGCTGCAAAGTGAGCAATTGCGTGCTCACAACACAGAAAACATGTGGGGAGTACGTCAGATGTTGCCAGATGCACAAACCTACATTCTACTTTTGGCTGATGTCGCCGGTCCCCATCTCTCTGATTCAGGCCCGCTCACGGCCTGATTCAGAGTGGTGGGAGATGGCTATGAAATAGGAGATGGATATCCTGATTGATCGTGGAGTTTTTAAGAAGAATCCTCATGGCTCAACTGACTGCTACAAAGCCCGACTGGTGGCAAAAGGGTACTCTCAAGTCCAGGAAATCGCCTTCGATGCCACATTGTCCCTTGTTGTCAGGATGGACCCGGCACGAGTCCTTCTTGGACTAGCTGCTCGGCGTAACTGGGAGACTCATTAGATGGACATAAGAAACACTTTTCTACATGGGCAGCTGGACGAGGAGATTGACATAATCCAGCGGCCCGGGTTTGATGATGGCACACGTCATGTGTAGCGTCTTAAAAAGGCTCAATAAGGATTGAAACAATCTCCCTGATGCTGGAAAAGTGAGATTTGCTTGACACTCGAGCGTGGGTGTTACAGGAGGAGTGATGGGGATCCCTCACTAATTTTGAGTGAAGTGTCTGCTACATTTGTGGCCATTCTTGTATATGTTGATGACCTTCTGATCATGTCGCCAGCCATGGCGGCTGTACAGAACGTCAAGGATTTTTGCAGGCCACGTACAGGATGAAGTCCCTTGGTAAGGTTCAGTTTCTTCTATGTATAGAGATTTCCCGAGATCGCGAGCGTGGGCTGCTCCATTTCCACTAGAGTGCATACATTGAGGCCCTAGAGGAGAGGTTTGCAGAGGTGCTAGCCTCTACACCGTCAGCATCCACTCCTGAGACACTTGACAGGAAGAAGCTATTGAAGCCCGCAGACCAAGTCGATCTGGGTGAGCTATTGGAGTCGACATTGTACCTGTGACTTCTTGGCTTACTCACCACCACGCCGCTTGATATTGCATTTGCGGCGAACCTGCTTGCACAGTTTTCTCAGTGCCCCCGCACTCTCTACTTAGAAGCCGCATTGCGCATTTTGTGCTATGTCCTACAAATGCCTCATCATAGCTTGTTGCTTCAAACAAATCCATCAGTCAGAGTATCTGGGTTGAATGATAGTGACTGGGCCTGGAGCCTGTTGAAGATTTGTCCCACTGCATGCCGAGTGCGGTGTCGGGAGGCGCCTACAAGCCGCTTGAGAGAGGAAATTCCTCGCATTTGGATCTAGAGGTTTGAGGATTTCTCAGTTCCTAAAATGAAGGATTTTTCCTAAGATTTGACAATTTGCTGCATCCTCTGGAAGTTGTTTCACCAGAATCGAACGAGTAACAAGGGGGATATGGGCTTCCAAAGTTGGGGTATGCGCGGCGGCTCTGGGAGTCGGCCGGGTTTGATTGCCTGTGAATAATCAACAGGACTGAGTAACAAATGTCCATCTGGGTATTTTTCTCCGGAGGGGCTGCCGAGGCGTCCGGTCAATGATCTGCCGGATGTCAGTAGTACAGTTTGTTAGTGAGGGACAGCCAAAATTCTGGCTCGGCGTCTGAAACTCAGTAGTACGTTTTGCTACTTGGGACTGTCAAAATTCCGTCTGCAGGTCGGCGAATAGGTTTTGACCCACATCAATCCCCATCACAAAACTCGATGATTAACTCATCGATACAGACCCCAAAGGCACAAGGGGAACTGCCACTATGTGTAGGGACATCTTCGCCTCAGGAATGGCATTTTGATGGGTCCTTGATGTGTGAAGGCGCCTTGGCGGGCGATGTGGTGTGCGCCGCTGACTGAGCGGCTGGTTTGGGGTGCTGCGCTTGGGCTGACATAGTGGGAGCTACGGTGATCCAAATCGTGCACGGATTTGTGCATTGGAGAGCTCATGAACAACCCTACAAATGTTGAGATCATGTCTATGTTAAAAAACTAATGCAGAATTGCATTACTCCCTTCGCAAAAGTGACTGTCTCACAATTGTCTTCCACTCCCAGAAACATAGCTTGAGGTGACCAGAAAGCTCACGCTTAGACTCAGAACCAACGCCAAAACAGAAAGTTGTAAACAACAAGTGCAGACCCTTTGGGGCACGTTGGAACTGCCTCCACCCGGGGGAGATTTTCTGACAAAGGGTTATGGACCCACCACCCTGACCAGTCTACACATCGGTCACGACTTTCACGGCAGACGGGATTGTTGTTGGGGACAACATCGCCGTCAAACTCTCTCTCGAGATCCCCGAGTGGAATACTGCACAAATGGTGCAGAAGGAGACGTAACTCATCCAAAAGTATGTAGGTCGCCCTGACTATGGGCTATGGAGGTGGCACTTCTAGCTACACCTTGCGCAGAAGGGGAGGTCATGGAGGGAACGGAAGTCCTCACGAAGCGATGACAACGGAAGCATAGCAGGCCTTCACAAAGAAGGCCACGGAGACACTCATACTGCTGGTGTCCGGGAAGGCTGAGTCACAGTGGGGCTACTTCAAGGGCTGCAAGCTGGTAGCCAAGGCTTGGCAAAAACTCTGCGCCATCCATCAATCCAAGTCGCTGGCAAATAAAATCTTTGTAATGAAGCAACTCCTGACAGTGAGAATCAAGAAGGGAGATGATTTCATCTTCGCCATGCAGTAGATCGAGTCGCTCGCCGCACAATGCAACAATGCGGGGTGGAAGATCGACATGCAGCTGCAGGTAATAGCCCTCCTTATGGCCCTACTTGATTGTTGGTACCCTCTCATCACAGTCTTGGGAGGATGGATAGAGGAAAAGCTCACCTATGGCATTGTTGCAGAGTACATCCGCAACGAGGCGCAGCAACTGAGCTGCGAGGAATCCTCGACTTACTCATCGGTCCTCGTCACCAAAATGCATGGTGGCAAAAGTGGGGGTAAGGGAGGTGGCCGTCATGGCGGCGGCAAGAAGGGCACCAAGAAGGATGCGTGCCGTAACTCCAGCAAGGAAGGCCACTGAGCCGGTGGGTGCACCGAGGAGGCAAAGGCTGGCGGCAAGGACACCATAGGTATGAAGGCGCTCCTGAACAGTATTCAAAACCACTGCCTCAAGAAGGCCAACCGGCGATGCCTTGACTTCGCAGCGGAGGAGCATACCCTGGTCAAGAAGGTCGGGTTCATCAACTACACGGAGTCCTGCAAGTCCATGGTGGTCACGAACGACAAAGTCGAGCAGGCAGCTGGCCAAGAAGACGTGGACGTGGAGGTGGTGGTTGATGGGAAGCGGGTGCAACGCGTCATCAAGGATGTGCAACACGTATCCGGATGGGATGACATTCTAAGTGTCAGCCTCTTGACAGACAAGGGGTACGAGGTGCTCTTCAGGAGAAAGGGGACAGTCATGCGGATGGACAGTGGTGGCGAGCCCATGATGGAGGCTAAAGGAGTGAGGGATGCCTCTACATCGTGGAGACCAACGTGATCTCCACAGCGACAGATTCAACAGATTTGCAAGAATGCACTGTCAACCTGGCCAAAGCAGGGGGAGCTGATCTAGAGCTCTGGCACGAAAGACTAGGGCATTCCTCACCCGCAGTCATGAAAGAGATGGCGAAGCTGGTATGCGGCCGCGTCATCGACGTTGTGGAAGAGGTGACAGATGCAGCAAAGCACAAAAAGTGTGAGCCTTGCATTTTGGGCAAGGCGCGGTGCAAACCGTTCAACGAGAATGTGAATCGTGCCACAGACCTCCTGGAGGTCATGCACAGCGACGTGTGTGGACCATTCAAGACAGCGTCAAAGAGTGGCATGCGTTACTTCGTCACCTTCATTCATGACTACATCAGAAAACTCTACGTGTACTTCATGAAGCAAAAAGGCGAGATCTTGGACCGGCTGAAGGAGTATACCATTGCGGTGGAGAGGCAGACTGATCAGAAGGTCAGAGCGCTACGCAGCGACAACGGAGGAGAGTACGTGGGCTGGAGCGGGTAGATGAATCAGTAGGGCATAAAATGGGAAAAACCTACGCCGTGTTTGCCTCAGTCAAATGGCGTGGCAGAGCGGGTGAACCAGACGCCGCTGAACATGGTAAGGACCATGTTGGTGGATGCAGAATTGCTGTGAAGCTTTGGACGGAAGCTGTGCGTACAGTGAGCTACACCATCAACCTCACTCCTACAGTGGTGCTGAAGGAGAAGAGCGGCTGGAAGACGCCGCAGGAGGTTTGGAGCGAGTGCAAGCTAAGTGTGGCACACCTGTAAGTGTTTGGGTGCAGGACACATGCGATGGTGCAGGCTGCACAGTGGCACGACAGTAAGCTGGAGTCGCGGGCAAAGTTGTATCCCTTCCTTGGCTATGAGAGCACGCTTAAGGCGTACCGGCTCTACGACATGCGCAAGGAGATGATCCGCAGCCAAGATGTTGACTTTGATGAGCAGTAGAGCTACATCAATAGCAATAACGTGGGTGTGGTGGACTCTCCAGAGACGGGGGAGTGGATCCAGCTCCTTGACTACAAGAAGCAGCCTGCGGACGCTGAAAATGAGGATGCGGTATCAGAGCGCATTGGTGCACCAGCGGTGGCAGCCAACACGAGGAATCTGATGAAGATCAAGCTAATGGGGAGATCCACCGGAAGGATCGGGCGGATGAGGCACCAAGGGTGCCAAGGTGCGCACTCCCGGCAGAGTGCGCATCAGGCGTCGGTGGAAAATTCACTGGACGCGCCGGCTGATCGGGCGATGTTTTCCCGGAGTGGGAGAGATCCTCTGGGAGTTGTCCGGTGGATGATTCACCGGAGCGTGAAGAGTCGGAGGGATCGCAGCAGAGCGACAATGCGCCAAAAAAAACGCCGCGCCGGAGCGGGAGGCACGGAAAGCGAGGAAGCGCTTCAACGGAGCGACATGATGCGGAACATGCTGGATGCATCAACGGAGCCGACTACCTTGCAAAAGGCGCTTGCGTGACTCAAAGGGGATCAATGGGACACAGCCATCAAATCGGAGCTGGCGTCCATCACAGAAAATGAAACGTGGGAGTTGGTTGACAGGCCGAAAGATGCTAAGGTCATCTGATCAAAGTGGGTTTTTAAGACCAAGTTCACAAAGGGAGGTGTGGTTGAAAAAGACAAGGTGCGGCTGGTAACGAAGGGATACGCACAGTGTAAGGGAAAGCACTACGATGAGACGTTTGCTCCCGTTGCCAAGTTCACAAGCATCCAGGCGCTCGTTGCGGTGGCGGCCACGAAGGAAATGGAGCTCCACTACATGGATGTAAAGACAGCCTCCCTTAACAGCATCATAGACAAAGAGATCTACATGGAGGTGCTAGCGAGGGTGGAGGCACCGCAGGGCAAGGTGTGCAAGCTACTGAAGTCCTTGTATGGATTAAAACAATCACGTAGATGCTGGTACCAACAGATGGACAGATTCGTGGCACAACTCGGCTTCAAGCACCTCCATCAGATCATTGCACTCTTTGTGGACGACCTGATTTTGTGCTCGACAGATCTGCCAAGCCTACAGGGGATGGAAGAGCAGTTGAGCAGTAGATTCCAGATGTCGGACATGGGGGAGCTGGAGTACTACCTCGGGGTGAGCATCACGCGGAACTGGAGAGCACGCACACTTGAGCAGGGCCAAGCCAAATACGTGGCTGAGGTGCTGAAGCGGTACGGCATGGAGGACTGAAAACCAGTTGGAATTCCAGTCTCCACGACCTGTGAATTGAGTGCGGCAATGGTGCCGCAAGCAAAAGAAGAGGGAGAGGATATGGCACGGGTGCCCTACCAATCGGCGGTGGGCAGCCTCATGTACGCCATGGTGATGACTCGACTGGACCTGGCCTACACGGTGGGCCAAATGAGCAGGTATGTGGCCGATCCAGGGCCACTACACTAGCAGGCGGTTAAGTGCATCCTCCGTTACCTGCAGGCGACGCGTCATGCGCGCTTGAGGTTCGACGGCAAGGGACAGGCGGACCCCTTACGCCTGGTACGCTATATGGATGCAGACTACGTTGGCGATGTGGACAAGCGGAAGTCCACATCCGGCTACGTGTTCTTCCTTGCTGGTGTAGAGGTCTCGTGGTGCAGCAGGAAGCAAGAATGTGTTGCCACCTCCACAGTGGAAGCAGAGTACATCGCGCTGGCCGAGGCGATCAAGGAGGCGGTATGGCTCCGCAGGTTGCTGGGGGAGCTGGACGTGCCGCATCAAGAGCCTACGGTGGTGCAAGAGGATAACACCAGCTCCATCTAGCTGACCAACGACCCAATGTAGCACAGGAGGAAGAAGCACATTGACGTGCACTATCACTACTCACAGGACATGGTTGAAAATGGCCAGGTGGTGCTGCAACACTGTAGCACACACAACATGCTTGCGGATTGCTTGACCAAAGCGCAACCCGTCGACCGGCATGCAATGAGCGTGGCCGGGCTTTAGATGACCAGCTATGATGGGCTAGATGGCGCAGCATAAGATGAGTGAGAGCAAGCAGGAGCAGCGGGCATGCCAGATACAAAGGGTAGAATGTTGAAGACTTGCCCCTCTGCATGCCCAAGTACGGCGCCGGGAGGCGCTGACGAGCCGCCGGAGAGAGGAAATTCCTCGCAGTTGGATCTAGCAGCTCGAGGATTTCTCAGATTGCTCCTGAAGGTTGACAAGTTGCTGAATCCGGTGGAAGTTGTTTCACAGGAATCGGACAAGTAACGAGGGAGATATGGGCTTCCAAAGTTGGGGTATGTGCGTCGGCTGTGGGAGTCGGCTGCGGTTCTACTGCCGATGAATAATCGACCGGACTGAGTAACAAATGTCCATCTGGGGATTTTTCTGCGAAAGGGCTACCGAGGCGTCCGGTCAATGATCTGCCGTATGTTAGTATTGCAGTTTGTTACTGAAGGACAGTCAAATTTTGGCTCGGCGTCCGAAACTCAGTAGTACATTTTGTTACTTGGGGGCTTTGTCAAAACTCCGACTGCAGGTCCGCGAACAGGTTTCTACCCACATCAATCCCCATCACCAAAATCAATGACTGAATCATCAAAACAGACCCCAAAGGTGCAAGGGGCACCGCCACTACGTGTAGGGACATTTGTGCCTCCGGAATGGCGTTTTGATGAGTCCTTGATGTGTGAGGGCGCCTCGGCAGGCGACATGGTGTGCGTCGTCAATTGAGCAGCTTGATTGGGGTGCTGCGCTTCGGCTGACGTAGGGGGAGCTACGGTGATTTGAATCGCGCATAGTTTGGTGCGTTGGAGAGCTCTTGACTAGCCCTACGAATGTTCATATCAGTCCATGTTAAAAAACTAATGCAAAACTGCATTACTCCCTTCGCAACACTGACGATGATGGACCGATCGCACCTCTCGATTCAGCGACGGCGCCGATCAGTCCAAACGCCCTCGCAGGATGCCTGACCACAGAATCCATCTTTAGAAAGAGGAATATCTTCAGAGTTTCCTTGGTCCTTGCCACGTCAGCAGCCTCGGAATCGAGAGGAGCTCACGCTCGCACTCTCGCCTTGTCTGCCGGACCACACATCCTGTTGGTCCAAAACTTGCCGAAACATATGACTTCTGGTAGAGGTATTCCGTCAGCTCTCCGGAGCTCCAATAGGATGAGTAGAGAGAATAGGGCCGCGGATGGATGGATAAGTGGGACGCCTAAAGAGGCCTGCCCACAGCCATACCATGCCCCGCCATGGAGGATAGACAGGGGGGTCGAGAGAGAGATGATGATCTCACTCTCGGCCCTCTTATTTTTCCTTTTGTTGATGTTGTGCCGAGCCCAGTAGATCATTGGATCAAGATGATGTGACGGTTGTCCTTTTTCCAACATTCCCCCCCCTTGTCGATCCAGCACTGATGAAGTTGGAGCCGACAAGTGGAAAAAAAAAGGAAGCCCCCCGCAAGAAGAGAGCCGGGAGGATGAGGGCGACAGAAAAAAAAAAGACAGGGCGAGGCACGGGAATGCACGGCAAAAGAAATCCCCCCCCGGGCCAACCGAGCCTCGCTGAGAGAAAAAGGAGAGAAGTCCGGAGCAGCAAGACGCAGGGTGTACAGTGGGCCGGTGAGAACTTTTTAACCCGGGCAACGCCCCGACGGCTGAGAGATAGACCGGTCCCAAAAGCACACCCTGCCCGGACTTGGGGGAGTGGGCCCTGCCTCTCACGCATCCGGCCCTGAGCTGAACAGGGGCAGCCCACCCATGGGGAACTGAAAGAGGAGAAAGAACGAGCAGAATATAGTTGGAGAGAAATTGCAGTTTGAAGCGGCGTGGGCCCAGCAGCGAACAGGCCAGGGTGAGAGGGCGTTGGTGTTATGCGAGGACCGAGGCGTGAGAGGAAAGCAAAGTGCAAGGAGAGAGAGAACAGCGACAGGCAGAAGCAAAAGGAGGTGGAGAAAACGGTCGCACGCAACCCGCGTCCGTGCCAACGCCTCATGTGGGGGGCACGGAAACGGGAAGCAACGACGGTTCCACCGAGGACAATCTCCGTCCGTCCCAATGCCTCATATGGGGGGGGGGAAAGAGAGAGCCGGGAAGGAGCGGCAGCGGGGAGGAGGCAGCGCCGAGAAGGGTCAGGACGAGGAGAGAAGACCCAGGCGAGCGCGAAGATGAGCGTGACGGTCGGCAGAGAGGGCTTTGGTGAAGATGTCAGCAGTTTGATCAACAGTAGGGAGGTAGTGCATGACGACTTTGCCCTCAGCAACAGCGTCGCGAACGTAGTGGTACTGCCGACGAACGTGCTTGGTGCAGTCATGGAGAACTAGGTCCTTGGAAAGAGCGATAGCCCCTTCGTTGTCACAGTGGATGGGCGTAGGCTCGAGTTCATCGAATCCAAGCTCGCTCAGAAGCATACGAAGCCAAACTGCCTCTCTTGTGCATTCACTCTCAGCAATGCATTCAGCTTCCGTTGAGGAGAGATCGACCACAGACTACTTCTTGCTGCGCTAGCTGACAGGTCCACCATTGAGGAGGAAGACATACCCAGAGGTGGAGCGGCTGGTGGTGTGATCACCAGAGAGATCAGCATCACAGAAGCCCTGGAGAACATTGTTTCCAGAGGATTAGCGGATAGCAAGAGAAGCAGATCCACGGAGATAGCGAATGCTACGCTTGGCGGCCACGATATGAGCAGCAGTGGGGTGCTGACACCCTTGACTGAGGAGACCAACAGTAAAGGAGAGGTCAGGTCTGGTAGCCACAGAAGCGTACATCAGAGAGCCCACCATGCGTGGGAAGGCTTGGGCATCGTCCAAGGAGGCCAAGGGTGTGGCTGCTGTGACTGGTTTAGTAAGGCCATGATCCTTGGAGAGTGGGGTGGTTTGAGGAGTGGATGTACCAAGCCTGAACCTGTCAGCCACACGTTGAGCATAAGTGGCCTGGGTTAGTGTTACGTGACCGTGCAGGACGTCATGAGTAATTTGAATCCCGAGATAGTATTTGAGAGGCCCCATGTCAGTCATCTCAAAACGGCGAGAAAGCTGCTTTTTGAGAATATCCAGAACAGAGAAGGACGGTCCAAACAGAATAAGGTCGTCCACGTAGAGAATAACGCCGAGAAGGTTGGATCCTCCGCGGAGGTACACGGAGTGGTCAGAGTGCAGGCTTTGGAGACCTTGGACCAGAAAGAACTCGTGGATCTTCAGATTCCACTGTCGTGGAGCTTGCTTCAGCTCATACAGAGATTTGTTGAGCTTGCAGACGTGATCGGGGTGATCTGGGGATATGAAACCTTCTGGTTGAGTCATGTAGATGGCTTCTTTGAGATCACCGTTGAGGAAGGCACTTTTGACGTCCATTTGATGGAGATGCCATTTGTTGTTAGCGGCCGGAGAGAGGATCACCCTGATGGATGAGTACTTGGCCACCGGTGCAAAAGTATCTTGGTAGTTTACTCCAAGAACTTGGCTGAAGCCCCGCACAATGAGGCGTGCCTTGTTGCGATTAGGTGTTCCTGCACTGGTCAGCTTTGTTGACATGGTGTGCCCCTTGCCATGAGTGCCGTTGAGTGTACTCCCTGGTGCGACCACTGAGGAGTGGTCGAAAACCTGATCTGACTTTAGATTTGGATTCCTTGGATTTTTCCATGCAGGATCGAGCTTTGAATCGCTCGATTTGAGTGAGTATTCAGAAAGTTAGCCTAGCCCGAAAATCGGGTGTTGGGCGTGTGGAATCTGGTACCCGACATAGGTGGCGGGATAATCCACCGCCAGTGATCCTAGTTCGTCTCCAATGGGCTCCAAAGGCACATGGACCAAGGCAAGCCCCTCCCCACGTTGGGATGACAGGAAGGGCGCTTCGACAGGCCACCGTCGAAGCGCCTCCCTTCACTCCCGTTCGTGGGCATGGTGGGCGGCTCGGCTCCACCAAGGGTTACTTCGACGGCCGTAGCAGGGGCTCTACTGCTCCGATTTGGGCGTGCTTGGATGCGTTGGAAAGCTNGACGGGTCATCGTCGAAGCGCCTCCCGTTGCCTAGAGTGCAAGGCCAGGTGGGCGGCTCCACCAAGGGTTACTTCGACGGTCGTAGCAGGGGCTCTACTGCTCCGTTTTAGGCGTGCTTGGATGCGTTGGAAAGCTTAGATCACAGGCTATAAGAATCTGATGTAATCTCACTATGATAAGTAACAAAAACGTGTTTCGATTCAGATCTACTGAATGCGACGAGTTCTGCCCACTCCTATCCGTGATCCTTGTGCTCCACACTCTTCACCAAAGGTGTCCATTGGCTGCCCAAACTTTGGTAGCGTGCATCACTGAGAGCTAGGCATCCTTGAGGGTGCCTCCACACCCACTAGAGCCAACAAAGGGTTATGGGCCCACGTGCCTAGAAGGACCCTAGCTCTACAACGTTCACGCTACCGCCGCGCGCCATTGCACCGACCGAGCAAGATAGCATCGGCGTCTCCAAGTTCGACGGACTTGGCTTCCACCTTTGGAGGTGGGAGTTTGAGGTCTTCCTCAATGACAAGGGCCTGCTTGAGCTGATCAAGGGTGAAGAAACTGCCCCTCCGGATACCGCGACGCCGGAGGAAGTGGAAGCGTACAAGAAGCGCAACAAGAAGGCGCTTGCTTTGTTGGTGTATGCGCTTGCTCCGACGCAACGCTCCCTCATTCAAGGATGCACGGAGGCCGCGGAGGCCTGGAAGAAACTTTGCACCATTTACCAGTCCACCAACCTTGCTAACCAGCTCTTTGTCTTCAAGAGGCTTGTCACCCTCCGAGCCAACGAAGGCGACAACATCATGGAGATCCTGCAGCAGATTGAGTCCCTCACTGCCGAGTGCGTAGCCACCGGATGGAAGGTCGACCCTCAGCTGCAAGCCATGATCCTCCTTCTGGCCTTGCCGGACAGTTGGAGTCCCATGATCACCGTCGTAGGCGGCTGGTCCGCCGATGAGCTGAAGTACCCGAAGGTGGCTGAGTACGTCCGCAATGAATGGATGCGGCATGGTGGGAGAGAGAGTGGGGCAACATCGAGTTCCGCCTATGCCGTCCGTCCTCAAAGTGGAGGGGGAGGCAAGAAGGGGAAGGGTGCNGTGATCGACTCCGGATCAGGCCGCCACACACAATGTAACCGGGCGGCATTCGTCACCTACGGCGCCACCGAGCGGCGCATGACAGTGGCCAACGGCAAAACAGAGCTGGCCGCGGGCGAAGGCAATGTTCGTATTGAGTCGGTGGTGAACGGGAAAGTCATTCCGTGCACCATCTACGACGTGCTCCACATGCCCAACTTTGGGGCAAATCTGCTGTCAGTGAGCCGCCTTACCGACAAGGGGCTCAAGGTACTCTTCAACAAGAAGGAGGCCATCATCCGGAAGGAGGGGGACGGCGAGGTGATTGCGCGTGGAAAGAGGGAGGAGGACCTGTACCTTCTTCGCACCAAGGTCCTTGCCGATGCTGTAAGGACTGACGCCGTCAACCTCGTGACAAAGGATGAAAGAAATCTGGACCTGTGGCACCGCCGCCTATGTCACATCGCTCCCTCAACTGTGAGGGACATGGCGAAAAAGGAAGTGGTGCGGGGCCTTGAGGTCAAGGGCCTC
>SZWC01003512.1:75894-91293 GCA_023375785.1 Penium margaritaceum
CGTGCATCGACGAAGTTGGAGGTGGTGCACACGGACGTGTGTGGACCATTCGAGAGCTCCATCGGGGGCGCTCGCTACTTCGTCACCTTCATCAACGACCACAGCCGCAAGCTCTACCTCTACATCATCAAGAGGAAGAGTGATGTCCTGACTTGTATGCAGGAGTTTGTGGCGGCAGTGGAGCGGCAAACAGACTTGAAGGTGAAGGCGTTCCGGAGCGACAACGGCGGCGAGTACGGGGGCTGCTCGGCATGGATGAAGAGCAAGGGGATCGCGTGGCAGAAAACTACGCCACACTCTCCGCAGCAGAACGGCGTCGCCGAGAGGGCGAACCGCACCATCCTCAACATGGTCCGGTCCATGTTGAGTGATGCCGGCCTCGCGCAGCGGTACTGGGGTGAGGCGGCACGGACAGCGGCGTACATCATGAACCTGACGCCGACGAAGCCGCTAAAAGACGCGGAGTCCAAGGTGTGGAAGACGCCACAAGAAGTGTGGAGCGGGAGGAAGCCAACTGTGGCACACCTCCGCACGTTTGGTTGTGTTGCACATGCTGTTGTGCAGGCACGGGAGGGGCGGGGCAAGTTGGACCCGCGGACTCGCCGGTGCATCTTTGTCGGGTACGAGAGCGGGAGCAAGGCCTACCGGCTCTTCGACCCACGGAGGCAGCAGATCGTGAAGAGTCACGACGTCACGTTTGATGAGGAGAGTCGTTGGACGGACAAGGACGCGGGTCTCTCCAAGCGTGGGGAGTGGCTGCCACTCCTCGAGGGGGAGACGCCGGAGGACGCAAAAGAGGGTGACGTCCAAGCGGCTCCAACCGGCGACAACCATCCGAGGGATGGGGGAGCGGCTGATTTGCATTCAGCCGAGTCGGACAATGAGTCCGAAGCGCCGGCAGCAGTGGAGCTGAACGAAGAGGCGGGGAGTGAGCCCGCATCTCCACGGTCCCCGGAAGAGGGGGCGCAGTTCAGCGGTGCGAGTGACGCCGCGAGAGGGCAGCAGCAGCAGCAGCGGCAGCAGCAGCAGCAGCCTCAACAGCAGCAGCCCCGGAGAAGCGGACGCACACGAAGGACGGCAAAACGGTACGATGCCGCGAATGGCACCTGGACTGGGTTTGCTCGAGCGTTCTTTGCGCAAGAGGAGCCCGAGACCGTCAAGGAGGCGTTGCAGCGGAAGGATGGGGCTGAGTGGGAGGGAGCCATAAAATCTGAGCTCGCCTCCCATGAAGAGTGTTGGCAGTTGGTGGCGAAACCCACCGACGCGAGCCGGCGGGTGGCGGTCTCCTTGACCGTGCGACGAACGGAGAGAGAAAAAAAAAAAAAAAAGAGGAGGAGAGGTCGCGACGGGGTTGACCGGTTGCGACGACCGGGTAGCCGGAGGACTGTCCCCGGCAGTTATTTTTTTTGGGGGGGGGGGGGGTCATGACTCGCGAGTGCGAGTGAGAGAATTTCGATGGTAGGTGGTCTATTTTTGTGTGGGCATTCGATCAACAGTGGCGAACAAGCATGTGCGCATGTGCGAGAGGCGCATGTGCGCATGAGGGAGTGGCGTGACAAATTTACCGGCAAGTCGCGCAAGTCAACGGAAAAAAACGCGACACGGCCTCGCCAACTCGCCTAGTGACCAAACCGCGCATGTGCGCGATGCGCCAACGCAGCGAGTCGCATTTTGGGGTTTTCTCGAGTCGCATGTGCCAAGGAAAATGCGTGTGCGCGGTTCTAACCGCAACTAGGGCTGCAAGTCAGTTTTTTGTGTTCTTTTGTGTGTGAGTCAGCCTTAGGTGGTAACTACCACCATGTGAGGGTTGTGGGTGAGTAGTACAACACGCCCAAGGCACCGCCAAGGGTGCAATGAGCTCCAAATCACCATGGGACTGAGACCTGCGCCCCGGACTGAGGTTTATTATTTTTTGTGTGTGTTTCCAAGTGTCTCCGTGTATCATAGTGTGCCGGATATATGAGGCACTTGTTTCTTGTGATTTTAACCAAGGATCTTCTTAAGTGTTCATCCCAGATTTTCTACAACCCTCACTTTGCAGCAGTGCCAATTATTGTACGCTTCACCGTTGATGCCGAAACTTTGAGGAAATATTCTACAACTCCTAAGCTTTCCAACGAGTCATCACACGCCTCCTAAGACAGCCGTTTGAGTGCCTCACGAATTTCATTGCTCACACAGACGAGATTCTGTCCAGAATTTCCAGAAAATCACCGTGGTCCCAGTTTTGAGTTTGAGCCTTGGCCGAGGGCATTTTTGGCCAAAATTGAGNCGCCAAGGGTGCAATGAGCTCCAAATCACCATGGGACTGAGACCTGCGCCCCGGACTGAGGTTTATTATTTTTTGTGTGTGTTTCCAAGTGTCTCCGTGTATCATAGTGTGCCGGATATATGAGGCACTTGTTTCTTGTGATTTTAACCAAGGATCTTCTTAAGTGTTCATCCCAGATTTTCTACAACCCTCACTTTGCAGCAGTGCCAATTATTGTACGCTTCACCGTTGATGCCGAAACTTTGAGGAAATATTCTACAACTCCTAAGCTTTCCAACGAGTCATCACACGCCTCCTAAGACAGCCGTTTGAGTGCCTCACGAATTTCATTGCTCACACAGACGAGATTCTGTCCAGAATTTCCAGAAAATCACCGTGGTCCCAGTTTTGAGTTTGAGCCTTGGCCGAGGGCATTTTTGGCCAAAATTGAGCAAGCTGCAGCTGGTGGAGCACGTTTAAATTCTCCAACAGTGGTATCAGAGCAGTTGGGAGAATTCTCGCCGTCCGAGTCGCTCGAGCGCGAGTAATTGAGGGACGGGAGCTACCGCCACCGCAGTCATGGCCGCCGCTTCGACCAAGGAGTTCCACGTGGTGGACAAACTCGTGGGTGCGTCGAACTTCATCAATTGGAAATTCTGCATGCAACTTGTCTTCGAGGAGCTCGGGATTTGGGAAGTCGTGACGGGAGCGGAGCAAGTGCCGGATGCGAGCGCGGCATCGGCACAAGGTGCGGCATCAACTTCTTCCTCGGCGGTGACGCAAGGGCGTACGGGGGAAGAGGGGGCAGCTGCTGAAAGGGCGGAGAGGTCTGTGAAGGATAATCGGAAGGCGTTGATGTTGCTTGCGATGAACGTTGCGCCACCACTTATGTCGTATGTGCGGCCTTACAAGCTCGCGTGTGACGCTTGGAAGGCATTGTGTGGGGTGTATGAGGCGGGAGCAGTGGCGAATCGCATGATGTTGCGGGATCTTTTTCGCAAGCTTTGCATGGGTGCGGGCAAAGGGATGCAGGACTACATCAACCGTGCCAAGGAGTTGGCGGAGCAGCTCGGAGCCGCCGGAGCCGAGGTCGGGAGCGACGAGATCATCCTCACGTTGTTGGAGGGGCTCCCGGAGTCATACCAACCCCTCGTGGTGGCGTTGGAGGCGCAGTCGGGCGACCTCAAGCTCGAGGAGGTTACCACAAAGCTCCTCCATGAGGAGATGCGCCGGCACTCGCGTGATGAGAGTGACAAGGATGCCGCATACGTGAGCCGCACGTACGCATACCCGAAGATGGAAGGCAACAAGAGAGCCGTCGGTGTACCACCGGGCATGGGCGTCCGAGCGTGTTTCCATTCCGGCTCCACCGACCACCTCGTTCGCGATTGCGCCGCGTGGAAGGCGAAGTGCGCGAAGTGGAAGACCTCCTCCTCGTCTTCCTCATCCTCATCGACCGTGCGAGCGTCTCCCGCCTCCGACAAGATTTTTGTGCTCGCGGCAAGTGTCGACACCAAAGCCCCGGACGAGTGGTACGTGGACTCGGGAGCCGCTCGGCACCTCACTCCACATCGTGGATGGTTTGAGGTACTTGAGACCATTCCCCGGAGAGATGTGGTGTTGGGGGATGACGGGGTGTTGGCCGCAGTGGGAGAAGGCACGGTGTGCATTGATGTGATGGTGGGAGAGGATGTGAGGAGTGTGAAGCTCACAAATGTGTTGTTTGTTCCGGAGCTCACAAAGAGCCTCGTGTCGGTGAGCGAGCTCGTGAAGAAGGGATGTACAGTGAAGTTTGATGAGGAGGGGTGTTTTGTTGTGAAGGAGGGAGTTGTCGTGCTTGAGACACCTCGTGAAGGGGATCTTTACCCCTTGTGTGGTTGTGTGGCACCGCCGGAGGAGTGTGTTGCGGCCTCGGCGGATGGTGTTGGAGGATGTGGAGAGAAAGTGGGAGCAACGGGGCTTGACGTGCTTGGCATTGTGCTTCCATCCCTTGTGCCTCCAAGTCTCATGGTCAATGAGCAGGTCAAGGAAGCCGACGGCGCGGATGGGGAAACCACAGAGCAGTTTGGCGGAGGCAAAGCGATGGTAGCGGCTGTGGCATTGGAGAAGCCACATGGATTGCCAATGGTGCCACGGAGCGGAGCAGTCAAGGGCGTCCGCACCAAAGCAAGGAATGTTCCACCTCCGCCACCAAAACGCGTGAAAACTGCTGTAGCAGTGGGAGCGGCCAAGAGTGTGGGTCGCGTCCGAAGCGCGAAGGACAANCTTTTGTGTGTGAGTCAGCCTTAGGTGGTAACTACCACCATGTGAGGGTTGTGGGTGAGTAGTACAACACGCCCAAGGCACCGCCAAGGGTGCAATGAGCTCCAAATCACCATGGGACTGAGACCTGCGCCCCGGACTGAGGTTTATTATTTTTTGTGTGTGTTTCCAAGTGTCTCCGTGTATCATAGTGTGCCGGATATATGAGGCACTTGTTTCTTGTGATTTTAACCAAGGATCTTCTTAAGTGTTCATCCCAGATTTTCTACAACCCTCACTTTGCAGCAGTGCCAATTATTGTACGCTTCACCGTTGATGCCGAAACTTTGAGAAAATATTCTACAACTCCTAAGCTTTCCAACGAGTCATCACACGCCTCCTAAGACAGCCGTTTGAGTGCCTCACGAATTTCATTGCTCACACAGACGAGATTCTGTCCAGAATTTCCAGAAAATCACCGTGGTCCCAGTTTTGAGTTTGAGCCTTGGCCGAGGGCATTTTTGGCCAAAATTGAGCAAGCTGCAGCTGGTGGAGCACGTTTAAATTCTCCAACAAAGAGAACGGCACTTGGCAGCTGATTGACAGGCCGGAGGGCGCGAAAATCATCGGCTCCAAGTGGATCTTCAAGAAGAAGGTCACCAAAGAGGGGAAGGTGGAGCGATACAAGGCGCGGCTGGTCGCGAAGGGGTACGCCCAGCGAAAGGGTGAACACTACGATGAAACCTTCGCGCCGGTGGCAAAATTCGTCTCCATTCGCTCCATCCTCTCCGTGGCGGCAGTGCGCGACTACGAAGTCCACCAAATGGACGTGAAAACTGCGTTCCTTAACGGCGACCTGGACAAGGAGGTCTACATGGAGGTGCCGGAGGGGGTGGACGCGCCGCCGGGGAAGGTGTGCCGGCTTCGCAAGGCGCTCTACGGGCTGAAGCAAGCGCCACTCATGTGGTACCTGAAAATGGACGGCTTCATGGCCGAGCTTGGCTTCAAGCGCTGCGAGGTGGATCACAGCGTGTACGTGCGGAAGTAGCCGGGGTTGCACCAGATCGTGGCACTCTACGTGGATGATCTCATCCTCGTGTCATCGGACATGGAGGAGTTGGTGAACCTAAAGCGGCAGCTGGGCGGTCGGTTCAAAATGACTGACATGGGCGAGCTCGAGTACTACCTCGGCATCGCCATCAAGAGGGACCGCAAGGCACGCACGCTCGAGATGGGGCAGGCAAAGTACATGCAAGAGGTGCTCTGCCGCTACAACATGGAGGAGTGTAACCCCATCGGCACACCCATGACCACCACGTGTGAGCTAAGCTCGAGCATGGGCCCGAGCAAGGACGAGGAGAAGGAGGAGATGGCAGGTGTGCCATACCAGTCCGTAGTGGGGAGCATCATGTACGCCATGGTGGCGACGCGGCCCGACCTGGCCTTCGCGGAGGGCCAAGTGAGCTGCTACGTGGCTGACCCCGGGCCGCTGCACTGGCAAGCGGTGAAGCGGATCCTCCGCTATCTCAAGGCAACAAAACAGTCGCGGCTCGTGTTTGGAGGGGGAGCGCGTGACGACTCCCTCCAGTTGGTCGGCTACTCCGATGCCAACTGGGCTGGTGATGTGGATGACAGAAAATCAACGTCGGGGTACGTGTTTGTGCTTGGTGGTGCAGCAGTTTCATGGGCAAGCAGGAAGCAGGACTGCGTGGCGCTGTCCAGCACCGAAGCGGAGTACATCGCGCTCGCGGAAGCCGCAAAGGAGGCGGTGTGGCTGCGGCGGCTGCTAAAGGAGATCGGCGTGCCGCAAAGGAAGCCGACGGTGCTCAACGTTGACAACATGAGTGCCATCAGTCTGACCCAGAATCCGGTGCTGCACAGGAGGACCAAGCACATCGAGATCCGTCATCACTACGCACGTGACTTGGTGGCTAAGGGAGATGCGGCTATTGTGCATTGTGGCACTAAGCGTATGCTCGCCGATGCCATGACCAAGGCACAGCCCAAGGACAGGCACGACGCAAGCTGCATGGAGCTCGGTCTGCGCCGTGAGGATTAAAATGCTACAGGTTCCAAGGACAGGTCATCAAGGCTGCGGTGCAAGGGGGAGATTGTTGACATGGTGTGCCCCTTGCCATGATTGCCGTTGAGTGTACTCCCTGGTTCGACCACTGAGGAGTGGTCGAACACCTGATCTGACTTTAGATTTGGATTCCTTGGATTTTTCCATGCAGGATCGAGCTTTGAATCGCTCGATTTGAGTGAGTATTCAGAAAGTTAGCCTAGCCCGAAAATCGGGTGTTGGGCGTGTGGAATCTGGTACCCGACATAGGTGGCGGGATAATCCACCGCCAGTGATCCTAGTTCGTCTCCAATGGGCTCCAAAGGCACATGGGCCATGAAGGAATGAATGTGGATGGTCCCCTGGACCAAGGCAAGCCCCTCCCCACGTTGGGATGACAGGAAGGGCGCTTCGACAGGCCACCGTCGAAGCGCCTCCCTTCACTCCCGTTCGTGGGCATGGTGGGCGGCTCGGCTCCACCAAGGGTTACTTCGACGGCCGTAGCAGGGGCTCTACTGCTCCGATTTGGGCGTGCTTGGATGCGTTGGAAAGCTAAGATCACAGGCTATAAGNCGTGTTTCGATTCAGTTCTACTGAATGCGACGTGTTCTGCCCACTCACATCCGTGATCCTTGTGCTCCACACTCTTCACCATTGGTGTCCCTTGGCTGCCCCAAACCTTGGTAGCGTGATCCAGTGAGAGCTAGGCATCCTTGAGGGTGCCTCCACACCCACTAGAGCCAACAAGCTTGGTCTTGAACACCCACTTACATGTGACAATGGGTGTGTTGGATGGTCGAGGGACCAGATCCCATGTGTGTTGTTTCTGAAGCTGAGAGAGCTCCTCTTGAGCTGCTTTACGCCATTGGTCTGCATCTGGGCGACGCATAGCATCTTTGAAACTGATGGGATCCACCACTTGTGTGAGTAGTACTGTGTGACCAGGGTCGTCGTCTGCGGAGAGCTCGGTTGTGGACAGAAAGCCAAGCTGAAGGAATGTCGGAGGTCTGGTGAGTCTGGCTGACCGCCGTAGTCCTGATTGTGACGGAGTGTTGGAGACATCCTTTTGTGAGGCAGCGGGAGCATGACGATGTTCTTCTGGAACCACAGGAGGGAGGACACCAGCGTGGTCATCAGGTGTGGGATCAACAGAGAACTTTTGCAGAGGTGGTGGTGTTGTTTCAATGTAGACGGTAGGCGTGAATGCTGGTGGTGTTGTATCACGTGCACGGTTGAAGAAACTTTCGTCAAAGATCGGCTGCCTGCTCCGAATCACACGTTTGGAGTCTGGATCCCAGAGTCGGTAGATGTCACGTGTCTCGTACCCAAGAAGGATACAGGTTTTGGATCGTGGATCCAGTTTGGAGCGCTCTTCTGGACGGACCCAGGCATGCGCTGTGCATCCGAAGATACGAATGTGTCCCAGATGAGGCTTGTTCCCAGTCCATGCTTCATAGGGTGTGGATGCACCTGCAAGCAGCTTTGTTGTGGGGAGACGATTTGTAATATATGTTGCGGTGTGGAGAGCTTCAGCCCAGAACGCGGATGAGAGGCCGGCTGTATGAAGCATAGTCCGGACTCTTTCGAGGAGGGTCTGATTCATCCTCTCTGCTTTGCCATTCTGTTGTGGAGTATATGGCACTGTAGTTTGGTGTTGAATACCTCTTTCATTGTAGAAGGCCTTGAGGTTGCGGTTGACAAACTCTGTCCCGTTGTCAGTTTGTATCTTCTTGACTGTCATGCTGGTCTCATTTTCAACCTGTCGAACACAGGTTTTGATCTCTTCAATAGCGTCAGACTTGAAATGGAGGATCCGGGTCCAGACCATGTGCGTGTAGTCATCTAAGATGACGAGATGGTAGTGCTTGTTGGAGAGAGATCCTTCCTTGATGTAGCAGAGATCCATGTGCACGAGTTCCAGGCACTCGTGAGTCCCATGTGACGGAAGTGATTGAAAAGACGCTCTATGTTGCTTGCCGGTGATACATCCTTCACACATGGGTGCTTCTCGGTCTTGCAGCAGGCTGTCTGGTAGGTCGTAAGCAACTGAATCTGCAGCCATTTTGGTTAGAGTGGGATAGCTAACATGTGCCAGCCGCTTGTGCCAGAGTTCTGTCGTGTTTGATGGAGTCGTTGTTTTAGCCGATGTAGATGAAGAGGCCACAAACGTCATCTCTTGTGTTTCTGGGTGTCTTGAGGGTTCACTGGTGTCAAAGATGGTCAGGTTGCCCATGCGGGTGGCCACTGCTGCCAGTTGGGATGTCTAGTTGTACACCTTGCAGTTCTTATCAGTATCAAACACAACTTTGAAGCCTTTGTCGTTGAGCTTTATGACTGAGAGGAGATTGGCTGCAAGGTCTGGCACGTAGAGTACATCCTTGAAGGTCCTTATGGTTGGCTTCCCATTGCATTTGATACCGACCTTTACTGTTCCTTGCCCGTAGGCAGGGATAGTCCTTCCATCACCAAGACGAACTTCTCGTGGTGTCAGAAAACGCTTGAAGTTGATACACCAGTCCTTCTTGCAGGTCATATGCTTCGTACAGCCAGAGTCCATGATCCATGCCAGAATGCCGGCAGCCAGAAGAAGGGCACTGTCGATGGAGCACATGGCCAACTATTCAGTCACAAATTCTTCTTCTGTCAGGGTGTGATGTGCTGTCTCTTCTGTTGTTGAACCATAGATTGTATGCTCTGGCTGCGAGGCTGACATGTCATTGTCAGGTAGGATTGGTCCTTCAGATAGAAGATTTAGCTGAAAATTGTCTTCTTCGTCTGATGACTCCTATGCTTTGGCGGACCCTGTAAGAAAAGCAGCCACGGTAGACATGTAGGTGGTCAGCATTGCTTGATGGGGTCGACGAGCTCCATAATGGCGAGTGAAGTGTGGACATCATTTAGGGCAGTCCACGGCAATATGTTCCTTCTGTTTGCATGTCCAGCATACTCGATCAGTCGGTGGAACAAAGCCCCGTGGTGAATGCGGGGTTGGTTGATCTCCGCTGTTGAAATGTGTAAGAGATCCCTGACTTCCGTTTTCATAAGCTCCAAACGTTTTTGTCCTTTGTCCTTGGTATTTGGTCACAAGACCGGTTTCACCTTTGTTGTCTTTGACATACTGTTCTTCAATCATCATGAGTTCTTCGACAGCCTTCTCCAGAGTCATAGAATATGGTTGACTTCCAAGTGGCGCTGCTGCTGCTGGTGGTGCTGCTTCAGCGGCGGCGCCAGGTGCCCCACCTGCAGTTCTTCCTTGTGCCCCGATAGCTTGCTGTAATGTTGTCCGGAGCTCAGCAAGTTGAGCATCAAAGGTCTTCTCCTGTTTCTGGAAAGTCTGAAGTCGGTTGATGGTATCTTTGAATCTGGTAGGTAGTCCACGAAAAAGGGTTAGTACCAGAACTCTTTCAGAGATGATTTCTCCCATTGATGAAATACGGCTGGCCAGGTGTTTGAGGTGGGACACATGGTCTTCCAGGCGTGTTCCTTCTTCCATTTGTTGAGTATGGAACTCTATCAGTAGACTTCCCAACTCAACATTGCTCGTCCTTTCATAGCGACTCTTCAGGGCCTTCCAGGCTTTCCTTGGACAGTTGGTTGGATTGTTTTCTCTGATGATAAACTTGAGTCGCTCTGTTAGGTTCAGTGCCAAAATTGAGAAGGTTTGGTCACAACGTCGCTTCCAGCTGGCTTGTTCTTCAGGTGACGCTCCTGCAGGTAGTGTGTCAGTAGGAGGATCGCAGACGATGCCCCATAGGCCTTTGTTTAGTAATATCATCTCAATGTTGAAAGGGAAGGTATGGTAGTCATCGCCGTCAAACGGCGCCACTTTGAAATGATCTCCATTGTTGATTGTTGCCGCCATGGTTGCATAGATCTGAAGATGCCACCTGCTCTGATACCAAATGTTGGATTTTACATAACAAAATCTTTAGGAATCTTCAGATGAAGTGCTCTGATAGTTCAACTCTCTGGTACTGTGCTGAATCTGTTGGTGATGACCTCTTGGATATGAGTTACCACTTACACACACACAGGTACTCTTGCCTTAGCAATGTCACTGACTGTGCGATTCAAGAGTATGAACTGAAGGCACAGTTACACGACTCGTCTCACAAGCTTTCCAATGGTACCAAGCTTGTTCAAAATAGTTACACACAGACGAAGTAACAGGAAATACAAACCTACAACTACTTATCTGTCTACATTAGCTAGAAGCAAAAAAGTACAAGTGTTGACACAGTATGGTCTCCTTGTGTCTTCACAGGATCTTCCGGACACCGCTCGATGATCTCCGATCATCGGTAGACCGAGGTTGGCGGATGCCCAGTGCCCTCGGTGTGATCCACGGACGAGATCGTCCGGATCTGCGGTAGCTTCTTCATGACCATCAATCTGGCTCGGGCATTTGTCTCATGATGATGGACCGATCGCACCTCTCGATTCAGCGACGGCGCCAATCAATCCAAACGCCCTCGCAGGATGCCTGACCACAGGATCCATCTGTAGAAAGAGGAATATCTTCAGCGTTTCCTTGGTCCTTGCCACGTCAGCAGCCTCGGAGTCGAGAGGAGCTCACGCTCGTACTCTCGCCTCGTCTGCCGGACCACACATCCTGTTGGTCCAAAACTTGCCGAAACATATGACTTCTGGTAGAGGTATTCCGTCAGCTCTCCGGAGCTCCAATAGGATGAGTAGAGAGAATAGGGCCGCGGATGGATGGATCAGTGGGACACCTAAAGAGGCCTGCCCACAGCCATACCATACCCCGCCATGGAGGATAGACAGGGGGGTCGAGAGAGAGATGATGATCTCACTCTCGGCCCTCTTGTTTTTCCTTTTGTTGATGTTGTGCCGAGCCCAGTAGATCATTGGATCAAGATGATCTGACGGTTGTCCTTTTTCTAACATCCACACCGCCCTCTTTTGCTACCGATTCTTCTCCCAGTTCAGGTACAAGTCCGGGAGCAAGTGGAACTGCAGGCATAGGACTCCAAGTCTAGCCCTTCACATACTCTTGAAAGACCATGTCACGGTTGCGGATGATCTTGCGCGCAGCGAGGTTGTAGAGGCGGTATCCCATGGTGGCATAGCCGAGGAAGGCAGCCTTCACTGACTTTGCATCCAGCTTGTTGCAGTTGCCGGCAGACACGTGCGAATACGCCACACCCAAAGACTTTCAGGTGTATCACTGTTGGCTTGCATCCCATCCATGCCTCCTCCGGTGTCATCAGCGGCACAGTGTGTCCACGCGCGCTGTGCCGCTGATGTGGAACTTTGATTTTTTAGGTACACGTGAGTGTTGACGGCTTCCGCCCAAAAGGTTGGCGGGAGCTTCGCGTCTTGGAGCATGCTCCAAGCACGCTCCGTAAGCGTGCGGTTTACGCGTCCATGCCGTTTTAGCTGCGGTGTTGCAAGTGGGGTGACCTTGTGTCTCATCCCGCGATGCTTGAGGAAGTTGCGGAAATCGTTGGAGATGTACTCTCCTCCACCGTCGTTGCAAAGCACCTTCAACTGCCTGCCACTCTCATTTTGTGCAGCAGCAATCCACTCCTTGAAAGCATCAAAGCACTCATCCTTTCCAGCCAAGAATGACACCCACGTCTTCCTCAAATTGTCATCAATGAATGTGACAAAGTACAACTTGCCGGACAAGGACTAAGATGGCATAGAACCGCAGAAAGTGGACGAGTGAGAGAAGCTTAGTCGCTCTCTTTCCTTCCCTTGTGAAAGGAGAGCGTGCTTGCTTCCCTTCAATGCAGCTCTCACAAGCAGATGCACCCGGCTGCTTCGCCCCCTTGAGCTCCAGACCACGGACCATCTACTGCATGGAGATGATGGTGCCGAAGCCGAGGTGACCAAGCCGGCGGTGCTACAGGCCAATGTCGTGTCTTCCTTCTCTTGCCGCCAACGCTGAGTCAGCTTTGTTCTCCGAAGGAAAAAAATGGCGGTAAAGGCCATCCTCCTTGTCCACTTTTGCAAGAACACTGCCTGCACAGGCATAGATGGTGCAGCCATTATTTTCAAAGCAAACATGCATGCCTTCGGATATGAGAGAAGAAACAGAGAGGAGGTTAGCTGCCATCCCTGGAACATGGAGCACCCTTTTCACATGACGTTCCACGCGCTTCCCTTCAACGGAAGCACAGAAGACAATCTCACCCTCCCCAACCGCCATGTGCACATGATTGTCCCCCATGTACACCCGACGAGGCTCAATGGTGGTATAGAGAATAGACCACTCCCAGCGACACGTCATGTGCCGCGTGGCTCCCGAGTTGATGATCCAGAACAAGGCGGTGTTGTCGGAAAGGTGCAGGACTTGGATGGTTGTCACGAATCCACTCTCCCAATTTGCTGCATTCACGGAAGCGTCGGACTGCTTTCCCACTCCCACTCCAGCAGCAAAATCCGCCTTCTTCTTCCGGCATTCGGGCACCCAATGGCCCGGTTTCTTGTAGTAGAGGCAGTTCCCCTTCCTTTTCCCTCCTCCGCCATTGTCCTTGGTTGGTGCAGCACCACCTCCATGACCAGAGTTGGTGATGAGAGCGAAGTCAAGTCCACTTCCAGCCTCATCTCCCTTGTAACGCTCCTCCTCAAACAGTAGGCTCTCCTCCACATTGTTAAGGGGGAGCTTGTCACCAGGCTGGTCCATGACAACAATGAGAGGAGTGTAGCTGCTAGGAAGGGCAGAGATGATGGTTAGAATGAGCACACGCTCCTTAACAGGGTCCTCAATTGCATCTAGCTGTTCAGTAAGAGACTTCACCATGTTGATGTAGTCAATCAGGTATCCGGAATCATCTATCTTCACATAGTGAAAGCGATGATGCAGCTGCATGTTCATGAAAATTGACTTGGAAGCATAAGTGGACTCAAGATTTTTTCAAACCTCCTTTGGCGTGAGGATGCCACCGAAGAGGAGTTGCTGTCGTTCAACGAGGTAGAGGTAGATGGTGGCGAGGGCACGGTCATGCTTCTCGCGGTAGGTACGGGCGTCGCCAGGAGATAGGGAGCCTTCTCCTTCTCATCCACCAGGCTCCAGAAACCCTTCTCCATCAGCAAAAGCTTCATGTTGTGATTCCAGTTGAAGAAGTTCTTGCCTTCGAACTTGGCGATGTTGACGCCGGCCACCACCGAAGTGGATGTCACCATGGTAGTGCAACGTTCAGCCTCCAAACACCTCTCTCACACAACAGGGTGCAAGGAATGCCTCAAGGACGAGGCAAAGATTTGTTCTAGCTCTGATACCACTGCTTGAAACTGGCGCAGCCATCAGGGAGTTGATCAGGCTCACCAAGAGCCGCCTAGGCAGGACCAACTGTTTGTGAGAGAGAGTTGCAGGTTGCACAGACAGAAACTTCAGAGGAAAATGTAGGAACGTAGAGAATGCAAATGTCAGAGTTGAATCTTGAGTGAGAAATTAAATCATCACAGCTTTCTGACAAGCCCTTTTATGCCCAATTTGGCCAAAGGAGCACTGAGATACACTCTGTCAAAGTTGACCCTCTACTACACTCCTTTAGCGTGATGAGCGGCAGTCACATTAGCATGCATTAGAGTTATCTCTCTGACGGCCTGTACGTCCAATAATCCTCAACTGCTCCTTACTTGAAGTCTCTTGACAGCCCTCTAGCTGCCTTTTCTCCTTGAAGGCCGCTCCCAGCAGTCCTGGTCAATAATTCTGGCCGCCTTTTGTGCTGAACGTGCTCTAGTCGCCACTTGAACCCGAACCATGATCTCCAAACTTTGGAAAACCATATCTCACCCAATCGGACTCAAAAATGAGTTACGTAAAGTGCGTTGGAACCTTTAAAACATTTTCTATGCATCTGTGCTGTCAGATGATTTTCATCAAGTAACACATTTTTGTCATTTTTCGGCACCCTTACATCCATTAGACAGTGCAGCAGACGCGACAGCAGATGTAGCGGCACACAAGAATTGTGAGCCTTGCATGTTGGACAAGTCTTTTAACACGAACGCGGCTTGCTCACATGAGCTACTGGAGGTCGTGCACAGCAACTGTGCAAACCATTCAAAACTCAGTCAAACAACGGCTTGTGGGAAGCTCTTCGCGTACTCCATGAAGCAAAAAGGGGAGGTCCAGGACCGGCTCAAGGAGTATTTCATAACGGTGGAGAGACAGAGTGGCCACAAGGTCAGAGCGCAACACACCGACAATGGCAAATAGTACGTGGGCTGCAGCGGGTGGATGAAGCAACAGGACATCATATGGCACGTGATGAACGTGGCCGTGCTTGGGATGAACGGCTATGATGGTCTGGAGGAGGCAGTGGAAGATATGAGTGAGAGTAAGCAGCAGCAGTGGGCATGGAAGGTACAAATGGCGATAATGTTGAAAACTTGCCCCTCTGCATGCTCAAGTGCGGCACCAGAAGGCGACAACAAGCCGTCGGAGAGAGGAAAATCCTCGCAGCTGGATCTAGCGGCTTGAGGATTGCTCAACACCCACAATGGATGGTTGCCTCTAAAATTTGAAGAGTCGCTCAACCTGGTGGAATTTGTTTCACTGGAATTGAACAAGTAACGAGGGAGATATGAGCTTCCAAAGTTGGCGTAAGCGCGGTAGCTGTGGGAGTCAGCTGCGACTCGACTGCCGGTGAAAAATCCACCAAAGCGAGTAACAAAAAATAAATCTGGTGCTTTTTCCCCAGAGGACTGCCCAGTATCTCTGGCAAGTAATCCGTGGGATGTATATGTATATGTACATGTATATGTATATGTATATGTATATGTATATGTATATGTATATGTATATGTATATGTATATGTATATGTATATGTATATGTATATGTATATGTATATGTATATGTATATGTATAT
>SZWC01003512.1:96454-108912 GCA_023375785.1 Penium margaritaceum
TGGGCGCAGGTCGTCGCGGAGCTGGCGATGCGACCGGGCAGATCCGTGTGCCGAGCAGGAGATGATTGCTTGAAAGCGGAGGAACGGATGATGATATGAGTGGGCGTAGGGGCGAAACCACGTGCGCTGCAAGAAGTTTCGGCGTGGGTGCAGACCGTCGCGTAGTGGGCGATGCGGCCTGGCAGATCCTTGTGCCGAGCAGAAGGCGACGCAAAAAGCGGAGGAGCGATTGCTGATTGAGTGGGTGCAGGGGCGAAACCACGTGCGCTGCTGAAATAGGGGGACAGAATGCGGCAAGGGAAAGGCAGGTGCCAACGCGCCGCAAGAACTCTACTGCCGGCGTGGGTGCAGGCTGCTGCGAAGCGGGCAGCTAGCTCGTGCAGAGCCTTGTGCTGGCCACAGATGCTGAAGATGCGGAAGCGGAAGCTGATGACGGAGTGGGCGCAGGGGCTAACCGCGTGCGCTGCGGAAGTTTTCGACGTGGGTGCAGGTCGTCGCGCAACAGGTGATGCGACCGGGCGAATCCTTGTGCCGAGCAGAGAAACGATGCGGAGGAGGAACGATGAGGAGGCAGCTGATTACAGAGTGGGCGCAGGGGCAGAACCACGTGTGCTGATGAGGAGGAGTGATGATGAGGCGGCGCGGATGATGAGGATAATGCAGAGGCTGGAGGATGGCGGATGACGATGAGATGAGGAAGGCGGCTGCTGAGGCTGAGGAAGCTGGGGTAGAGATGATGGCGAGAACTAGAGGATGACACAGAAGGTTGAAGGAGGAGCAAGAAGAGCGTTGAGGACGGAGAGACAATACGGCAGAGAGGAAGAGCGAGACAACCACTTCCTTTGCTTTCAGGAGAGTGACGGCTTGTTCCCCAGTTGGCCCTCGGCGGGCAGGAAGACTGGCGGTGTCCGATATCCTGGTAGCTAGAGTAAGTTGGTTGCAGCAGAGAGGAAGCCAGGCAGCGGGCAGAGGCACTCAACCGCTGATGTCAGGAGAGTGACGGCTTGTTCCCCAGTTGGCTCGGAAATGGGAGCAGGGAGACTGGTGGTGTCCGATATCCCGATGGCGACAGTTTGGGCTGCAGCTGCTGACAGAGCGAGAAGGCGATGCGAGAAGGCGGCACGAGATGATGGGTCCAAGCAGATTGAGGATGACGAGGAGGAGGTGCAGATGAGGCTGTTGAGGAAAGAGGCGAGATCAGCACGTGCTTGCGGAGGCTGAGGAGGTGAAGGGCGGCAGATGGCAGGAAGCTTCCGAGTAGTTGACGGCAGGCGGCAGCTCGGGAGTTGCTTGCGGCTGATGTGGACGACAAGTCACCGTTTGTTGGCCACGGGCGCGGAAATGGGCGCAGGGCTTTCTTAGGATGACGAGGCGTTTCTTCAGCGCGGGGAACTCGTCAGGCAGTGCTGCTGATGTCAGCTGCAGGCGAAGCGCGAGGTGACGGTAGCGGCGGGAGAGGGATGCAGATCGAAGCAGATAAAGGAAGGAAGGCGGCAGAGCGGTGACGGGGCTACGGGGCACCAGGTGATGTCGCCTGATGCTCTGATACCATGTCAGAGTAATGCAGGCAAGAGACTGGCAGAAGCAGCAGCAGGCAGAAGCATCGGAACATGCACGTGTGCGTCAGCAGAGTGACATAAGTGAGAGCGGTTCTGAGGAGTTAGTCGCAAAGGTTGATAGAGCCAGAGACGAGAGGTAGTCGAGGTGGACATGTTGATGAGAGAGAATACTGGCGCGATGATTGATGGTTGGATGAGTAAGAGAACTGAGCAAAGGAGCGAGAGTGACGGAGCGAAGAGCTGAGAGAGGTTGGCGAAGGCGAGGAATGCGAGGTGCGAGCAGAGCGGAGACACGGCGGCGAAGCCGCAGAACCAAGGGAGGACAGGATGGACAGAACTGTTCTGGTTAAACTAGGGAGGGAATGAACATCCTCTGTATATACAACAGAACAGGACAAAAAGTATTAATGGCTTCTTTCTGCTAGCCGGACGCGTGGCGACGTGGTCGCTTATTAGGGGCGGCTCGGCTCTGGTAGAACGGTCGTGTCCGACTAGCCGTTGCCGAGGAAGTTCGGTACGAGACCTGAACCTGTATCAAGAACTCGGATTATCCGAGGGGTGTATATTGTGGGGAAGACCTTGTCGGAGTCATATTTCTGACAGGTTCTACTACTCAAATTCTTGAGGAGCAAGGTTTGACTCATAAGCTCTCCACTCCCTAGATTCCCTAGCAGAATGGCGTGTCCAGACACAGAACCACACGATGATGGATGCTGTGCTGTCCATGCGCATTGAGTCTGGTTTGTCTGAGGCCTTTGCCTTTGAGGCCACGGCCTATGTGACATGGGTCTGGAACATTCCTCATGACCTGCTTCTATCTCATGTGAATCCGTATGAGCGTTGGTTTGGCCGTCCAACAACCTTCTTTTGGCACAAGTATGGGGTTGTCTCGCCTGTGTTCGGGTCCCTGACACCCAACAAGGGGGCAAAATCTCTTCACGTGGTCAATTTTGTGTGTTTCTTGGGGTCACTCTCCAGTCGAAAGCCTGGTAAATCCAGGACCCCAATCGACACGACATTTTCGAGTCCCGTGATGTCGTCGTTCTTGTGTCCTACACACAGCATGGTCTACATCAGATTTGGTCCTCACACCCTCAGTCATATTCGTGTCCTCGCTACCAATGCGTGAGTGATCCCGTTGGGCCGGGCACTTTTTCCATCATGTCACTATTGTCCTTGTGTTGCATGCGTCCCCTTCTATGCATTTGCACCTTCTGTGCCTCTTGTGGCCCCCACTAGCTCTCCCCCTCTTGCTGCATTGCTTCCTGTGCCTTGTCCATCATCAGCGGCTTCCTCTTCCGTTCTTCTTGTGTTATCCTTGGACGATTGCCTTCCTTCGTCTATTGCATCCCCCTCATCGCCGTCTGTTGCCTCTACTACCCCTGTCCCGTCGGAGTTGGCTGTGGATCTGGCTGTTTGGTCTGCCAGTCCGCTTCTCACTGCATCCTCTGGATATCCCCCCACCTCTCCGTCTGTGTGTCCAGTTGTAGCCCCCCCTCCCCCCCTCCCCCCCATGTTGTCTGCAAGCCCCCGTGACTGAGGGGCTATGCTGTCACCTGCCTCATCTCTGTCTAGATCGGCAGCATCTACCCATGCATACTCTCATGAGGAGGGCGATCATATTTTTCCTTAACCACCCACCGCGCAATGCCCTACCTTGAGTTCACGCTGGCCAAGGCGCACAGCGCCTACCTGCCAGATGGTGAGTGGAGAACCATGCATAAAGATACTGGGCTTGGTTTTCCGGTCCGAACCAAACACTACGGTCTCGCCAAACACCCAATCAGGATATGGACAGCTGCAACACGAGCATCTCCGTGCTTACAGTCTAGCAAATTTCTGGAAATTGCAAGAGAGTGCACCTGACGCACTGGCCTGCACCTTGCACACGCCTGAGGAAAGTCTATCAGACCCCACCTCTTTGAGCTAGGCACATTCAATGACCTGAATCTGAGCGGTGGGAGATTTACATGAAGGAGGAAATGGATGCTTTGATTGAGCATGGATTGTTTGAGTTCGTTGATCTCCCTCATGGGAAACAAGCTGTCAAATCCTGATGGGTGTATGGTATAAAGAAAAGGCCTGAAGCGTCCACTAAGTGCTACAAGGCATGTCTGGTTGCAAAAGGGTGTTCACAAGTCGAGGGAGTGGCCTTCAATGCTCAATTTTCACCAGTTGGTCGGATGGACATGACACAGGCCCTTCTAGGGCTCACTACGCAGCAAAACTAGGAAATCCATCAGATGGACGTGAACAACGCATTCCTCCATGGTCTATTGGATGAAGAAATCTACATGTTTCATCCACCCGGTTTTTCGGATTGTACAGGTCATTTGTGGCGTCGTTGCAAGGTGCCGTTTGGCCTAAAAAAATCGCTGATATGTTGGAACATTGAGATTTGCTTAACATTGGAGTGTGGGAGCTACAAGAGGAGTGATGCTGATACCTCGCTTTTTGTGAGTACTGCATCAGAGCACTTAATGGCTATCCTGGTATATGTCAATGATATTCTGATTTTGTTGGCAGACATGGCGGTTGTGTAGAAGGTGAAGGATCTGTTGATGGCCACACACAAGATGTAAGACCTTGAGGAGGTTCAGGAAATCCTGGACATGGAATTTGCCTGTGATCGAGAGCGTGGACGTCTGCACGTCCACCAAGGTAGATACATGCAAACCTTGGGGGAACACTTTTCTGATCTCTTGGCCCCCACACCCTCTGTGTCCACCCCCATGCCACCCGGTGAGAAGAAACTCCTGGGACCCGTCGACACAGTAGACCTGGGGAAGCCCGTCGAGCCAACTGCCTACTTGCATCTCATTGGGTCGCTCATGCATCTGGTCATCACCACGCGGCCTGACATTGTCTTCCCAGCGAACTTGCTCATGCAGTTTTCTCAAAGACACGGTACCCGCCACCTTAAGGCAGTATTATGGGACTTACGCTATGTGTTACAGACACCACAGCTTGGGTTGCTGTTCCGAACTCACCTGTTGGCAGTTGTGTCGGGATTTACCTTCAGTGCTGCATTGTGACAATTGTAGCCCAACTGATGTAGCGGCAAATGATGGTGTCTTCCATGCTCGTACAAATCACATAACTGTGCAATATCACTTTGTGTGTGGTCTATGGAACAGTGGCAGGTCGTTGTGGTGTGGATCGGCGCGAAGCGCCAGCTTGCCAATTCTTGACAAAGTTGTTGGAAGGTGCACAGTTTGAGTGAGCCACTTCATTTGTTTGCCTCTCTCCATAGTCTGTGTGACTTTGTGTGGGGTGACTAGATCCCCTTATTTGTACATAGAGTGTTTTGCACACTTGTCCACACTCAGCCTTCGTCTGTTACACATTCACTTGCATTTGTTGCCCATCTCATCTGAGTGGAACCTTGAGATCTTGCTTTCCACATACATAATACACTCCTAGATATAGGAGAAATGTAAGGGAAAGCATCTAGAATCAGCAAATTCAGAATCCATGGTGTCAAGAGGGTCCAAACAGATGATGCAAGGTCTAAGCATGGTCAGCATGAACAGCAAAGGTTTCAAGTGGATGAGCGAGCGAGCTTCAATGTTGCAATTGAGCTTGCTTGCTTTGCATGCTGACAAAGTTGATCTCGCCCTAAGATTTTCCTAGATTGCCCAAGTTTTTTTTCTCATCATGTCTAATGTGCCCCGGATTTCTTTTTTACGAAAGTTATGGACCATGAACCCAGGAAATCTGCAAAATTGAACAAAGATACTCGTGCTCAGCAGAGTTCTAGTCGGCGCGCCGTGCACCACCCTTCAGCTACCGACACCTCCCTGTCCATCTCAGAAATCTATGTGTGCATGAACAACAGCCGGGGGATCACCATCAGTGCCTTTGTGTGCAAATGAAAAATCACTTCCCCGTGACCCCGTGGCAGACATGTCGAGACACACAAATGAGGTGCAAAGATGAACATTTAGGATGCATGACGAGTGCTTCACAAACACACACAACAGGCAGGGGAACAGCATCGAGAATCCCATCAAACATTACACAGGCATGGAGGAGAGGCCAACAACATTGAATGCATTCTCAAACTGTGCACGACCCAATGCCTTGGTCAAGAAGTCTGCAAGCTGAAGTTTCTTCCAGGTCCAGGCCATGTCCACCTGCCGCTGTTCCCACAGACCACGCACAAAATGGTGCTCAGCTCCGATGTGTTTTGCATGTGCATGGAAAACAACATCATTTGTTGCAATTTCAGTCACGCTACAGTTTTCACAATGCAGCACAATACACTCAATGGGCTGTCGCCATTCATGAAACAATCAATACACACTGTGAAAAGCACATGCACAAAGCGAAACATACTCTGCCTCCACTGTGCTTTGCGTAACGAAACCCTGTTCTCCACCCTTCCATGACACACCTGTGTTTCCATTAAGAAATTCAAACCCCGTCCAACTTTTACCATATGCACTCTGTCAGAAAACGTCCCCCGGGTGGAGGCAGTTCCAACGTGCCACGACGGGTCTGCACTTGTTGTTCACAGCTTTTGTTTTTGGCGTAGGTTCTGAGTCTAAGCGTGAGCTTTCTCGTCGCCTCACCCTCCGTGGATCACACCGAGGGCGCTGGGCATCCGCCAACCTCGGTCTGCCGATGATCGGAGATCATCGAGTGGTGTCCGGAAGATCCTGTGAAGACACAAGGAGACAGGACTGTGTCAACACTTGTACTTTTCTGCTTCTAGCTAATGTAGACAGATAAGTAGCTGTAGGTTTGTATTTCCTGTTACTTTGTCTGTGTGTAACCATTTTGAACAAGCTTGGTACCGTTGGAAAGCTTGTGAGACAAGTCGTGTAACTGTGCCTTCAGTTCATACTCTTGAATCGCACAGTCAGTGACATTGCTAAGGCAAGAGTGCCTGTGTGTGTGTAAGTGGTAACTCATATCCGAGAGGTCATCACCAACGAATTCAGCACAGTACCAGATAGTTGAACTATCAGAGCACTTCATCTGAAGATTCCTAAAGATTCTGTTATGTAGCATCCAACAGTGGAAGATGGTGGTGATAGCGGCAATGACAAGGAGGTGGAGGGAGCTGAGAAGGAGAAGGAGCTAGCAGCCGAATCTGATGAGGAGGAGCAGCAAAGCAAAAATCAGCAGATGCCACAACAGTCCGCACGTATCAACAAAGGTGTGAAGGACAGTGGAGAGCAGCTACGGCGGTCCGAGAGGCTCGCAAAGAAGCAGATGCAACAAGGGGAGCGGCTGAAATTGTGCACCGTTCCACCACCAACAGAGTCATCTGACTGCGAGCTTCTCTTCCTCACAGTCACGGATGACCCACCCACCTTCACCAAAGCCATGCACAGTGTCGAGGCTGCAGATTGGCGTGCCGCAGCAGAGGAGGAGTATGGTACGCTCATGAAGAACGGCACATGGACCCTCGAGGAAGCTCCACTTTGCAGCCGGGTGATTGGATGCCGATGGAACTTCAGGTGCAAGCGTGGTGCGGATGGTAAGATGCTCAGGTACAAAGCACGGCTGGTTGCAAAGGGGTATGCGCAGACTGAGAGTGTGGATTACAATGAGACATTTGCACCTGTCGCAAAGTTCCCATCCATCCGAGCGATCCTCGCTCTTGCTGCTGCCATGGACTGGGAGGTGCACCAAATGGATGTGAATTGTGCATTTCTGAATGGTGACCTCAAGGAAGATGTTTACATGGAGCAGCCAGAGGGGTATGTGGTGGAGGGAAAGGACGATTTGGTGTGTAAGCTTGTGAAGGCCATCTACGGCCTGAAGCAAGCACCGCGAGCATGGTACAACAAGATGGATGAGCAGCTGGCTGGGCTTGTGTTTGTGCGCAGCGAAGCCGACCATGCGGTCCATGGGCGCGTGCATGAGGCAAGCCAGGTCATCATCGTGCTCTATGTCAATGATCTGCTCATTGCATCTGACTCCAAGTCTCTTTTGGACGATGTCAACCAGTCCCTTGCTTCCAGGATCGACATGAAAGACATGGGAGAGCTCAGTTACTACCTTGGCCTTCAGGTCAAGTGCGACCGGAAGCGGCAGAGTTTGGAGTTGTCGTAGAGCATGTACATGAGCGACATTGCAAAGTGCTTCAACATGGCAAGAGCGCGCAAGGCCGCAACATCACTGGAAGTGGGAGCGAAGCTGAGCATGACACAGACTCCCCATGACATGCAAGAGAGCAGCCGCATGGAAGCAGTGCCCTACCAAGCAGCAGTTGGGAGCCTCATGTACGCAGCAGTCAGCACGCGCCTTGACATTAGCTAAGCAGTGGGAGTGCTCAACAAGTTTTGTGCAAATTCGGGCGTGCGGCATTGGGAGGCGTTCACGCGTATGCTGCAATACCTGGACAGCAGCAGCAGCCTTTGCCTCACCTTCAACGGCAACAACAGCCCCATCCTCATCGGCTACAGCAATGCAGATTGGGGAGGTGACCTGGACACAAGGAGATCAACCAGTGGGTCCGTGTTTGTGCTCGGGGGAGGTGCAATTAGCTAGAGGAGCAAGAAACAAGGGTGTGTCGCCCTCTCCTCCACCGAAGCAGAATACATCGCCCTGAGTGAAGTCGCAAAAGAGGCCGTGTGGTTGCATGAGCTGTTGGAAGGCCTTGGACAGAAGGAGAAAACAGCGACTACAATCTAATGTGGCAATATGAGCGCCATTGCTCTGACCAAGAACGCAGAGTTTCACGCCCGCACCAAGCACATCGACCTGCGGTACCACTTCATCTGCGAGCTCGTGGCAAAGCAGGTGGTGCAGATCAAGTTCTCCCCTTCAAGCATGATGTTGGCAGAATTCTTGACCAAGCCGCTGGCAGCGCACCGCTTTCAACAGCTGAGGGGACGGTGCAGACTTGTGTGATTTTTATTCACGGAAAGTGGGAGAATGATGGATGTGAGGGTGCCATAAAATGACAAAAATGTGTTGCTCGATAAAAATCATGTGACAGCACAGATGTATAGATAATTTTTTTACAGGTTCCAGCGCACTTTACGGAACTCAATTCGGAGTCCGTTTGGGTGAGATATGGTTTTTTTAAGTCTGGAGATCATGGTTCGGGTTCAAATGGTGACCAGAGCACTTTTTGCACAAAAGGCGGCCAGAATTATTGACCAGGACTGCTGGGAGCGGCCTTCAAGGAGAAAAGGCAGCAGGGAGGACTTCAAGAGACTTCAAGGAAGGAGCATTCAAGGATTATTGGCCGTACAGGCCATCAGAGAGATAATTCTAATGCATGCTAGTGTGACTGCCGCTCATCACGCTAAAGTAGGAATGTAGTAGAGGGTCAACTTTGACAGAGTGTATCTCAGTGCTCCTTTGGCCAAATGAGGCATATAAGGGCTTGTTAGAAAGCTGTGATGATGACATTTGCATTCTCTGTTTTCCTACATCGTCGATGACCAGGTCGTAGACCATATCGTGCTGCCCCATCTCCTTAATTGTCGTGGACGCCAAATGCCCTAACCTTCAGTGCCAAAGCTCAAGATCAGCGCTTCCTCCCTTGGCCATGTTGATGATGAGCTCGTGTAAGTCTGCTACATCCGATGACATGAGGATCACCTTGGTCTCCACGATGTAGAGACCACCCTTGCGCTTTGCCTCCAACATGACCTTGCCGCCGTTGTTGTTGCGCACCATTTCGCCTTTAGTGCGGAGGAGGATCTCACATCCCTTATCCGTCACTTTGCAGACACTCAAAATGTCAGCCAGGCCGGGGAGAGGTATGGTTAATCAAGGCCATTTCATACACTGGTTTTTTGGTGTATGCCTTGAGTGTTCTCTTTCCAAAGGGGGTTCTGAGCACCCATCCTTACACTCCTATTGTGTGTGTGAAGAGTGAACTTTTGTCTTCTATGGCTAAGCAACTCTCTTCTTGGGAAGGAACTCAGAGTGTGGGGCTAGTGCATGTGGCAAGTGCGCTCACTCACCATACGAAATACACTAAGAGCGCACTCAATGCGCTCATTTGTCTCATGTGTCTCAACACACCTTGCCTTTTGTCTCATATGGCCAAAAGTATTCTCTCTTTAAGAAGGGCCTTAGTGCGTGGGGCTAGTGTATGTGGCAAGTGCGCTCAATCACTATAGGAAAAAACACTAAGAGCATACTCAGTGTGCAAATTTGTATCATGTGTCTTGGCACACCTTACCTTTTGTCTTGTATGGCCAAAGCAATTATCTTCTTAAGAAGGAGTTTTGTGTGTGGGGCTAGTGTATGTGGCAAGTGTGCTCAGTCACCGTATGAGAAAACACTAAGAGCGCACTCAGTGTGCTAGTTTGTCTCTTGTGTCCCAGGTTACCTTGATTTTTGTCTCATATAGCCAAAACAGACCTCTTCCTAGGAAGGAACGCAGTGCGTGGGACTAGTGTGTGTTGTAAGAGCGCTCATTCACCATACAAAAGCACACTGAAAGTGCACTCAGTGCGCTACATTGTCTCATGTGTCCAAGGACATTTTTTTTGTCCTGTATTATTATGCGTATGTTTTTGTTTCATCTTGGATTAACAAAAGTATGGTATACATGTATGTCCATGTTTCTTCATGCATTATGTGTTCCTAATATACAAGAAGCCACACAAAACTAGGTTCAAGGACATCCATGAACTGTAATGAATAATATCAATGAAGATTTCACGAAAGTATTCACCATTTTAAATGGTTTTTAAGGTCATTCAGATAGGATTATTTTTCAGAAGTAGATATGTCCTACTATTATCTTGACGTACAAAGCTGTCTGAAAGCTTACAAATATGCCACGAAGCACATTGTTCGATATTGCTTTCAGGGTCATCCGGTTGTACCATCCGTTGCTCCGTTCGTAAAAACATCGCATCGATCAGCTTCTCACTTAGAACTTGACGACCGGCTACTCGTCTGCGACCGTTTATTTAAAGATGTTCGCCGATGACATTGACCTATCTCGCTTGATTCGTCGCTTTAGTCCTCATTTGGTGGTCTGGAGAAGCCCCCCAGTGTATGGGGGTAGTGCACGTGGCGAGTGCACTCGAAATGAGTGAGAAAGTGCACTTATCACGCACCGAGTGCATGGCCGCCTGAGTGTTTGTTCCATCACAAACCATCCGTTTGTGCACTATCTTCATTTTTAAATCGGTCACGAACCGCAACAACGACCGTTGAAGTGCCTCATAGCTCAAAATTAATGGATTGGACGGCCGCTACCGCAAGATGATCAATTGAATTGAGAAGGCGGCTGTGCTTACTTTCATGTAACATGTGTGCGGATGATTCTCATCGTTTCTAGACAAATAGTGAGAAGTGTTTTCATTGGCGACGATCTATTTCAAACCCCTAAAGGAACAGAATCTTTCCAGATCGAGAATGGAAATCATCTTGACGATGCGAGAGAAATAGATGTCGAGCGATGTTTCGCATACTCCAAAGGGGATTATGACATCGAAAGGACCGAAGGTTTAATGGTTTCTCTACTCCAGAACATTCCAGAGAGAGAGAGAGAGAGAGAGAGAGAGAGAGAGAGAGAGAGAGAGAGAGAGAGAGAGAGAGAGAGAGAGAGAGAGAGAGAGAGAGGTATCTTCTACATCAGAAGATTTCAGAGATTGAAGAATCAAACCTTGGCGGTCCCCTCACTATACAGCATCAGAAGGAGAAAAAGACTAAACAGGATTCTTCATTTGTTAAACCGACATGGTCAGTTCTTGAAATGTGGGTCCCGTTTTATCATCTTGGAAAAACGCTGTCTAGGACTAAACTTGGATGTACATTCTTGTCTGGCAGTCTCGCGAAATGAAATGAAATGTGTGATACCGGAAACATTGTGCCTGTTTGGCTATTCTTTGGGTAGCACTGCAGACCGAATGTCTCTCTCATTCCGGAAAAATCCCGCATCAATCCAGATTTACAAGTATTGAATCTATTTAGTGATTGAATTTCGTTGACCTTTCGTGTAAGAACTCACAGGCTTACAGTTTAGGCATAGAATAGGAATATAAGAGAGAAATCTAGAGTTTCTAACATCGGTCTCCCGATCGGACACTGTTGGTGAACGGACGACCTCGGCTAGTCTACGCCGTCTTTTGTTGACGTGTGAAATCCAAAGAGATTTCAGCGAAAGGTGTTCTGCATGCGGAACAGATATACAAGCAGGAATTGCAAGGGAGAGACCAAAGCCAATGTGGATTGTTGATGGAAACGACAAACACAACATTGCCGTTATGGATTGAGTGCATTGTTAAGTGGTTTTCTTCTCTAACCAAGATTAATTCGACTGAAGATTACGTTGCAAACCAATGACAATATGAAATGTGCAGCATCGCACACTCAGTGTACGATAAGTGCACTTTCTCAGCCAAATCGAGCGCACTGGTCCATATACATTATGCCTCGCACTGGGGGGGTCTTAGGTACGGAGGGATGACAGGTTAACGACCGAAAGCGGGTCAGACGATTGTCC
Organism: Penium margaritaceum; assembly: GCA_023375785.1. Classification (NCBI taxonomy): domain Eukaryota; kingdom Viridiplantae; phylum Streptophyta; class Zygnematophyceae; order Desmidiales; family Peniaceae; genus Penium; species Penium margaritaceum. The sequence goes on from SZWC01003512.1 coordinate 108,449, forward strand.
TGACGTCGAAAACTAAGCGACCATGAAATTGCGGTCGTCATCCTTGGCGACCGTCAATTGTGCGAATGCTTCGGACAGGTCACGATAAAGAGGTCGGCTCGATGCCGTTTTGAGGAACCTATACGGAAAAATGAAAGTATAAAATGTAGGACAGTTCTAAGTAAACAATAAAATGACATTCATTCTACTAAAAAAATTAACATAGGAAAAACTAATTATGAAATGACGCGTATTTGACTATGAATTTTAAAATGTTTAGATGAATTCAAAGGCGAGGCTGTGAAGAGATAGGGAGGGAGAGGGAGAGAGAAATAGAGAGAGAGAGAGAGGGAGAGGGAGAGAGAGAGAGAGAGAGAGAGAGAGAGAGAGAGAGAGAGAGAGAGAGAGAGAGAGAGAGAAAGAGAGAGAGAGAGAGAGAGAGAGAGAGAGAGGGAGAGAGAGAGAGAGAGAGAGAGAGAGAGAGA